>JADGIL010023177.1:248-23435 GCA_020352625.1 Cactoblastis cactorum | reverse complement strand
TATATTTGAGTGTTGCAATTGTTCGATAAATTAAAAGTGGGGGGTTCTGAACAAGCGTCCGAGGGCGGCGGCGCGAATGGCGCGACCGCACGTGCAAACGCTTCGCCCCGCAGCTCCCTTCTCCTTCTGTCCGTAGGCCGTACGATAACGATAGCGAGGGCTCGGACGAGCTCGCGCGATTAAACCCCTGACGTGAGCGCCGCGCACAGGTCCAACCCGGGCACGCCCACGCAGCCGCGCCGCCCAGACTTCATCGGCGTCGGCGGCCGCTCCTCGCCGCAGCGGCGCTTCCTCTCCGAGGGCGAGCTGCTGCGCGCCGAGCCGCCCGCCCCGCACCGCCCCACCGCCGACGACATCCGCGAGCTCGCCGCCTCGCCGCAGCGCGGCAACTACCTCTGGGCGGAGCGCGCCGCCCCCCACCACCAGCACCACCCGCCCCGGGGAGGCGTCCCCGTCTTCCCGCCTCAGCCGCAGCCCTCCCCGCTGCCGCGACGGCGGACGCCCGCAGCCCCCCAGCCCCCGCGCCCCGCGCGCCCGCTCTCCTTCGTCCGCGCGCTCGAAGTCCAAGACCAGCTGGAAGCGCGCGCGCCGCCGCAGGAGCCGCCCGACCGCGCCTCGGTGTACGACTGCAACTACGAGATCTCCGTGTGAAACGGGCGCGCCGCGGCCCGCATGACAGTATTACGGTGACCGCGAGTCCTCACCGACGTTACCCAATCTTTGGCTCCCTATTTCCGCGATAGGCCAGTCGAATGCATCGATCGCTCCGCGAATCCTCTTAGACTTAACGATTTATTTCCTCCGATTCGTTCCTGTCGAACGATTATGACGAGCGGACCGCGTGATTCCAAAGAAAGATTGTTATGTTTGTTTGTTAATTATGACGCACAATATGTGAAGGTGTAGTATTCGAATTTGTTTTCGATTGATACCAGATACCATGTGGAGTATAGAGTATCCTTGTAATTATAGAAAATTGCATTTTGTAACCTCATGCCATAGTGCGAGTCCGTTACGGAAGTGATGTGTAACGTATATTATTAAAACTTAGTGTTAAACCGTAAGACTCGGGTTATTGCTCGTTGAAGTTGTAGAGTTTTATATGTATGTATATTTGTGAGCAATTTGTGTCGTTCATTATATTTTATTGTGAATTTGTTGAAAGAGAGTGTACATAGTCCCCCAGTGTTGTGATTCCGAGTTGACATAACAGTATGGACATATATAAACCGTATCATTTGGGTGTCTCAATTATAAATATATATATTTTCCTGGAGCTGCTGTATGTTATATCGATACAAGTGTGTTTTGACGATAAGGAATTGATAATTTTTGACAAAACACAAAATCATGACGCGTTTGAAAATGGATAATTGAAAATTGTGCCAAATATTTTGTAGCCGGTGAACACGTTCTAAATATTTCAGTTCCTAATTTATTTCTACCTGTAAATAACGAATTTGTTTTCATTTTGAGCCATTCTGACCAGCAATATATGCTAATCTAGTCTATACTCCATCTAACGAGCATACTGCGTAGAAACCCAATCCGTCCTAGATAATTTGATCCAACATAGACATATGTTGTTCGAACTCAATATTCCATAAAACCGTGTAATGGAGCTTAGTGGTGAAGTAAAAAAACTAGTTAGTATAATATCTTCATCTGATTAATCAATATGTGTCTATTTTGATCTGCAGTATGATGACCTAAACAGAAACGATGGCAATTTTTTTCCCACATTTCTTTTTTTGAGACATTGGGGTTGTGAGGTTATGTTTTATGAAAGTTTGTAAAGCTTGCTAGAGAACGGTTGGTTGATATAAGATTATTTAATAAGATTAACATTTAATTGGAAATGAAGCTATTTATATCAATAAAGGGCACGATTTAAAATATATTTAAGTATTTGTTTCGTAAGCGATATCATGTAAACCTAAAATGAACTTTAAGAATCGTGCTCAATCTCAAAAGATGTTTTCGTGGTATTTGATTAGTATGAAAGATTGATAAACATAATGTAAAGGTATGTAGCACCGCTCCAAGAAACAGAATCGATGACAGAAAAGGCAATACTGACGCGCAATATCATTTCGCCTTATATATTCGTAAATTATTAACTTTTTGTAACGTGTTTCTCAGTGTTTCTCACCCGTGTTTAAAGCGAGAAAACACTTAATTACCTAGTTGGTACTTTTTAAACGTATTATCCCATTATTTGAATGTATAATATTGTTCTTTGTGATACATATTTTCTATATAAATATATGTTATGATTAGATCTCATCTTTCGAATGTTCACGTCTGTACTTAGGTTTCTCGTATTGTATCGAGGTATGTTTAAATATATGTCACTAAGGAATGCAGCAGTTGAGATTATCATTGTACATACATAAATTAAATGGGTATTTACACGTTTGTAACAAAACATTTGTAAAACATATCAAGCGATTGATTAATTTGATGGCTCATCCTCAAAACTGAAATTATGACTAGGTATTTTTATTACTACTGAAATTAACTGTAATCTAAATTAAAATGTTAAGTTGTACATTATATATTTTTTTATTTTATTCGGGAAACAAATAGTTATATAGATTAACAATAATAAACTTACATATTGCTCAAACAAATCAAGTGACCACTAAGAATTATTAAAAATTTTGTCGAACAGACATTACTGTAACATAAAAAAATATATAAAATTAACTACTAATCTATAATTTGGGTTTTCAGTGCCCTTATTTTTTTTCCTATGTAATTATAATTAAAGTTAGGTTTTGGAATTGAAGATATTTTTGTTTATTTCAATTAATGAGGCTATTTCCTATATTAAAATATTCCTATATTAAAAAACTAGCCGACCCGTTGCTCACTTCGTTGGGCGTTAAAATATAGCCTATAGCACCCCTGAATAAAGTAGCTTTCTGATTAGTAGGTAACAAAGTTACAAACTTTACCTCTTTTATTTGATATATGTATATATTTCGTTCTTTTCATAGCAACTTTGTGCATTTTTGTGATCCTACGTAAGAACTATCCTATATACTCCCTCCCTTGCCGCTGTAAGAAAAAAATAAGACATGGTTAGCCCCCCCCCCCCCCCCCAAATCGTCTTACGCAATAAATGGATGGATCCATATTTGTAGAGAAATTCACTGAGACAGTGTAGATTTGGTACCTTCAATTGTACATAAATAACTAACAAACCCAAGGACACTTTAAAATATCGCTTGGTATGTTTTATTGTATATAATTGTCATTATTTAATAAGGTTAAGTATGTAAATATCACAGTGTGAACCTAAAATGAAACAATACTAAGGAGAATTTTGTATAGGACGTGCAATAGTATTCGTTGTGGGTGTACATATGTTTATTTTAATTTCCAAGTATTTATTTTAGTTTTATAAGACGGCAGTATTTTTTCCTTTGCATAAACAACAGACATATCAGCAGCAGTTTTCAATTGTACAATCCGAGTTTTATTTATGGATGCACATTTGTTTTTCCGATTTCGAATTGTGACTATTTTTCCACAGTCACGTCTGTATCGGTTACGGAGTATGCAGAGCCAAGAGTGGTGAATTCTGAGGCCATAGATAAATTGTTCTCTTTTTTTCGGAATGTTGATGAAGCAATTTTCAGAATCCCAGATATAGAAAAGGTTGCTAGACTATCACCTAGGTTAAAAATTCCACGGTTGTAGCCTTTTCCTTGATTAACTTTTACAATCTACGCGGCAAGAGATGTGGCTGGATAATTGTAGGCATTTCATCTGCTCCCAAAGCAGTATATTCAGAAATCTAGGTCCAATTGAATTTTTTAGTAAAATAATTATGGTGTTATAATTTTTATAAAATTGTTATTGACTATACATTAGCAATCAAAATTGCTTACTGATTTCCATAAGAAATCGCTTGGGCTCATTTCTACTAGTGCGATCTGAGGATCCTTAGTATAAACTCACAGAACATTCAACCTTATATGGGTAGCTATGCGGCCGATAAAGCTGTTCTTAATTCTGAAAGTACAATAGAGATCCTATTGTACTTGCAGAAATAAGGACAGCTTTAATTCGAATCGGAAAAACGCGTGTTTGTCCAAACTTAAATGTGTACGGCCTATTGTTGAATTATAATATTGTTGCGTATTGCTAAATTGATTTTTTTCTCACATTCCGCAATGAATGTCAAATTATGCAGCTTAAAACTGCCTGTTGGAATTAACTCCTAAAATTATACGCGATTCATATTTTGTGATTATATGCGTCAATCAAAATTGAGCCTTATTTTTTTATTTTAGGGCTCAATATGATCTGACAATATAATACGCAAGTAGAGTGTAATCTTTCTGCGTATTCGCGTACAATTTAGTAGTAAAATCCATGGATGGAGTGTACTTAATAATGATTGACACATCGAAACGACTTGTTGCAAAGTAATTAAATTTTATATCATTGAAAGTTACGCGAGATGACATAACTAGTATATCCACGGTTTACTCACGTTTAATTTTAGTCGGTAACGCCGATGACCGTTTCGTTTCGCGACGTTCCTAGTACTCGCCCTGAAGATGGCCTTCTGAATAGGTCGTAACGGTCGTCGGCGTTACCGACTAAAATTAACGTGAATAAACCGTGGATATAATCTTAATTAATTTAAGTGGAGTTTTCAATAAAAAAACAATTTGATTGTAGCTATTTAGCTAAGATATTTTATAAAAGGTCGATACAAATTATTACGTTAGATTGGTAATTCTTACTCATTTCGGATGTTTTTAATGTAATCGAAAATGTACCTACGAATTTTTGTTTGAGAAAGATTTGCTATCCCCCTTCCCTTGAAAATATGGTATAATGAAATCGAAGTTTTATGACATCTGGCAACAAAATATCGTTCCATAAGTTCCAACACCGCGGAAGTAAAAAAAAGACATCATTTTGAGTTTTGCATGTCATTCGATAGAGGATCGAAAGACGAGCCTCTTAGACCTTAACCAATGTCCAATCCGTCTTATTTTTATATAGTCATAAAAAATATACAAAAGTTCTGCTCGCAATATATAAAATGACACGGTTTTTGGCTCTACTGAAAAATTGCAATTTTTTACTTCCGCGGTATTAGAACTTAAGTGACGATATCATCCCATCCGATGTCAAAATTTCAATCGATATGAAAATATTGAAGTCGGTTGAAAAAATACAATTAGATAACTTAACCAAGTGCAAAAAAATATTTGTAAGTACAATTTAAATATGACAATGGTCGTATCATAGTGTTGTGTCTGACTTTTACAGTCGAGGCAAGACATTGTTTATTTAATAAATTTAACGTATTACATATGTATAATAAATAATATACACCTATGTTTGACTTAGTTAATAACTATTGTAATCAAAATTTAAGCTACGGGAAATTGGCTATGGTACAGAGCGAAAAGAATATAGCAGTATAATCTTCTCGAGTTCATGAACGCCTGTATATTTGAAAGTTTATTGTAAACATGTATTTTAAAGACAAAATCTTGGGTTGTTCAATTTTAGAGGATTGTCTAACTAATTCAAATAGTTCTGTGTTTTTTTGTGTTCACTGTACCTAAGTTTACAACCAAAACTCATATTGAGTACTAAGAAAATCGCTATGGGAAACCATCAACTAAAAGTGTGTCTCGTTCATTGGTTATGATTTAAATTTTAATTAGAATTGTTCAGATGAGTTCATCAAATTTCCATAATTAAAAACGTATAGATATGTATATGAAAAATAATCTCTTCTCATTCGAAAATGACGATTCTCAATTTGTACGGAAGATAAAATAAAAAATCTTATTTCGATGTAAGTTTATTGGGGAAAGTGTCTTTTTATCTAAACCTGCCCTTAAAATATTTTGACTATGTAATTTGCTATATTTTTTTACGTTTTTTGGTTATATAACAGGCATAAGAAATCTCCACGAGTTTGGATTGAAAGGATTTATTCTAGTATGCTTGAATGTATACTTATACCACTGCTACCTGTTTCAACTCATATTTTATTCCGACCGGATATCAATCTTAATATAATTATAACTATGTTATCCTTTCGGAATTATAATATGTATAATAATAATTCTTTATTGACTCACGACAATTATACAAAGAGTACAATATGAATTCAAAATTAATAGAAAATAAATTTGGGTTGAAGCATTATTTGTTAGTGTCAAAATTAGAATAAACCTTGAAAAGTCTTGAAAAGCGCTGCGAAACTTGTCAAATATTAATTGTTTATTAGGTACCTCCTCAAAAAACATTATTACCTGTATGTATGTATGTGACAGTGTTTTATTTTTGTATTTTGATAAAATTTGTGTAAATAATTTTCTTATTTTATTGATATTAAACTCAATTAATCGAGCTCTGTTGTTTTATTTTACGAGTTCTGAGTACTTACGCAAAAGCAGATTGTATATAAATTACAAGCGCTTGCCCACGGCTTTTGGTTTAGATTTTGGGGGGGATAAAAAGTAGCCTATGTCACTCTCCAGCCTTTCAACTATCTCCACTAAAAATGGCACTAATCCGTTGCTCCCTTTTGACATAAAACAGACAATTTCCCATTTATAATAATATAGTCTGGATTCATGTTGACTTTTTGTATAAAAAGCTAATTAACTAAACTGTGACTAAACTCTTGATTGCCAATTGACTGATATCTTCTTAGTTTCATTAAAGGCCCTTGGAATAAACTCATGGTAAGAATTTGAAAAACTAAAAACCAAAGAAACCAGCTCATTCTAATGAGTTATGACTGCAGCTGAATGTAAAAACGAATATAATTTGTACCGCGAACTTATTTCCACAGACTAGAAATATTATAGTGTTTACGCTCTAGTTGCTGTTGGCCGTACACTTGACATTCATTAACGGTAATTTAATCGATTCAACCAACGTTCGATTGAAACATATCTGATTGCACCATTATACGGTGCTGCCAAACGAAAATATGTATATTTTGACATATGTCAGTTGACGTTTTATGACAACTGGCAACTTCGTGTCTTTTTTTGTCAACTGGCAAAAGGAATGTGAGTTTCGTGAAATATTACAAAAATATCCATAAAAATCTCTAGTTATATTTCAATAAAATCTAAAATAGTTCATGTGCAGCTATATTTATAAAATTCTCGTCTCGGCTCTTTGAATATTTTTATGCCTGACTGCGTAAAAACTTATAAAATGCTGTATGAAGTTTGAAGTGTTCTCACAGTTTACAGTGATTGTTTTACATTTTATCAGAGATTTGTTGTTGAATAAAGTTTGAAGAGTTATGAAACAGTGTCCTTAGCCAGACGAACAAGTCTTAGTGGACAAAATAACATCCCTCAGAGGTTAAGTGTGAATCAAAATATTGTTTTTAAAGGTTAGTTTCTTTTCGCAGATCCATCGAAGATGGGTAAGATTATGAAACCTGGAAGAGTGGTGCTGGTCCTCAGTGGCCGGTACGCGGGCCGTAAAGCTATCGTAGTCAAAAACTACGACGAAGGCACATCCGACAAACCTTACGGACACGCTTTCGTCACCGGCATCGACAGATATCCACGCAAGGTCCACAAAAGGATGGGCAAAAACAAAATTCACCAGCGTTCCAAGATAAAGCCCTTTGTCAAGGTAAGGTTATGTTATCATTTGTATATCAACTCTGAAATTGACACCAAACCAGTACATAAATAAAACAAAGCCTCTTTCTGTCTGTCCCTATGTATGCTTAGATCTTCAAAACTATACAACAGATTTTGATGCAGGTTTTTAAATAGATGTTTTATAAACCGTGTGAAGCCAGAGTGGGTCACTAGTTATCTATAAAGTATTGACTGAAACTGAATGGTAGTTTAATTACACAAGCTATAACTGCCTTATTTGTTTAAGGTTGGTAAAATGTTATATTTGATAAATAGATTTTTTAAAATGGAATTTGTTACCTAAAAATGGAACTTTTGTAAGTCAAGCTGCTCGAAAATATTTCATGAAATTAGAATTATTTATGCTCAAGAACTTCATTATAATATTTCTAAATGAATTACAAGCAATATTTACTGTTCTTGTAGCTGATTTATGAGTTGTACTATATAAATACTATTAAATTATTACAAAAATTTTAAGATTCTTTTGTGTATTTTATCTTTTGACTTGTCATTATAACTGTGTGCACTATTTTTAAGTCAGTATGAGCTTTAAACCTGGTTGGGTATTTATATAGTCTTCCCATCTCATGATTATAATTAAAGGAATATTATTCTGTTTTATTTAAATTTTGTATGATCAGAAAAACATGCGTAATTATAAAGTAAACCTTGTATTAATACATATCCATTAAATGGCAATCCATTCCATCAGGTGTGTTCTAAGCTGATAGTATAATAAAAAATATTGACTGTTAAATGAAAATAGTAGTCAAATGAAATAAAAAAGTAGCCTATGTCTCTCCAGCCCTTCAACTACCTAACAAAGTTTCATTTATAATATCATTACAGATAAATATTATTTCTAATAACTAAAAATAACTTTCCAGCTCGTCAACTACAACCACCTGATGCCCACACGTTATTCAGTCGACTTCAGCTTTGAGAAGTTCAGTGCAAAGGACCTCAAGGACCCAGCCAAGCGTAAGAAGCTCCGTTTCAACACACGAGTCCGCTTCGAGGAGAGGTACAAGAGCGGGAAGAACAAGTGGTTCTTCCAAAAGCTTAGGTTCTAAGGTGTAATTTTTAAAAATAAACATTACTACTGTAATGCACAATTTGTTTTATTGTGATTTCTGCTGAGATACATATGTTGATGGCATTAGATTCCCACAGTTAAAACTTTAGAAGCCAGTAGTTTTCGTTAATTAAAGAGAATCAGAAGATTCAAGAAAATAATTTCACAAAGTTATCTCTCAGTGGGATTCAAACCCAAGACATCTGGATCGTAAAATCTCTTGACCACTAGACCACAGATGCAATCTGTCCTTACCTACAACAACTCCAATTAAAATTTTTAATAAAAATCCCTACACAATATAACAAAACATACGTCAAAACACTATGCGTAGTCGTAGTAGTTGTAGTCGAGAGGAAACTAAAAGTTCAAAGCCTTCAATAAACCTAATTTTTTTAAGTCGATTAAAATACCAAAACCTAAGTATGATAAACACTTCTGCAAACCAAATCAAAATCGGTTCATCCAAACGCGAATAATCGCGACAAATATACATTCATACAGGTCAAATTGAGAACTTTGTTTAAGTCTGTTAAAAATAGAAACCGCTTTTGCTTCTCAAGGGATAGCTGGTATTTGCTGGTGTACATACCTTTATTAAGGTGACGAGAATAGACTGAACCTATTTTTATAGAAGCGAAACAGCAGTCTACAACTTTTACTAGTAGCATTTAAGGCTTAGTCGCAAACGTCTCTTTCGCGAAATGTCCCGTAGTCGTAAAAGTCTATTTCTTTTTTATGATTTTGCTCTGGTAATCGAAATTTTATTCTAAGTTCCTTAGTAGCGGCATTTTACGAAAGAAGCATTACGAGATAGCAGATCTTTTACGACTAGGGAACATTTTGTGCCTAAGCCATTTGGCGCAAAATGTTATAAGGAAAAGCATAGGAATAATATTTATTGTATTTAAAAAAATTATGATAAAATAACAAACATTTAATAAAAAATAACTGTATTTAAATTAAAAAATTAAGCTAAGATTTTGCTCTTGTTGCGAAGTGCGACATATGCAACGAAGATCGAAGTCACTGTAGCCAACAGTTCTGAGTTCACCCAGGGTCCGGAGTAACCTGAAATATGAACAATATATTGTACAAATGCTTTAGAAAGACTCGTAAATTTAATAATCATTTTCATCTGTTTGGTAGGCATTAGCCTCCTTTTTCACAAATTTTCCATTTTTAATTTAATAATAAAAGTGGTTAATAGGGACGAATCACTTATTAAATTAGTCTCAAAGTAACTTTGACATTTATGTTATGTATACTTAATCAACATATCATATTTAAAAACAAATAAATGTATAGTTAAACACCATACTATCAAAAAGATCATTTTCCATCTGGACATCAAGCCTGGAATCATGTGGATTGTGGACATCTTTCAAGTTTAGAAAGACAAAAATATTTTTTGTGTTCGATAAATACACACAGAATTCCCAAGACAATGGCTAATCCAGTCAGTCACATTTTTTTCTTATTTGTTTCATATAAATATTTGATCATGACCATGGTCACGTACGACTAGGTTCTGAATTATAGATGCTAGTTATATAAGCAGATTTTGTATGCAAATTTAAATAGCCAAAAACCCCAATA
Source organism: Cactoblastis cactorum (assembly GCA_020352625.1). Taxonomy (NCBI): domain Eukaryota; kingdom Metazoa; phylum Arthropoda; class Insecta; order Lepidoptera; family Pyralidae; genus Cactoblastis; species Cactoblastis cactorum. The sequence goes on along the minus strand of JADGIL010023177.1, from coordinate 13,097 downwards.
ATAAATGGACTTTGTATTTATGTATGTTGATTTTTCCATCCCCATGACATATTAAGCAGAAACTTAAGTTTCAAAACAATCTACTTAATAGTTATAGGGGTGAAAGTGAGACGAATAAAAAAACTGCTAATAAGATGAACTCACTGCCAGGGTGTTGTAATTCAATAGCAAGCATGGGCGCTACTTGAGCGGTAGGGTCAGCACGACGGGCACGCCTTAGGGAAGCCCAACCTTCTTCATCCAAGATGTGTATCTTGTGTATACCTGCACGAGCTTTGGCAGGCTCTTCTGTCCAGGATACCTGAAAATTTTTAATTACACATTGAAATTATATATTCGTTTTGTAGATAAACATCGCAGAGCACCTGAATACCATACCGTAGTTGCTTTATTATTCCAATTAGGTAACCGGAATGGAAAATGTTTAGTTACTGACCTGATACTTGTTCTTGCCTACGCGGGCAGCAGCCAATGGTTTTCCTTCGACTTCAGCGTATAAAGCGTAGTTTTCAGGCAGCTCGTTGTCACATTTAAGCGTAAATTCAGTAATATAGGCTATTTGAGTAACAACTGTGGCATCTAAACTAGTAAACGAAGCAGCTTCAACTTTTGGGTTTTTGCAGCTTTCGGCTAAAGCGCTGCCACAGAGGGAGATAATAAACAAAGAAATAATATATTGACTGAACATTTTGTTTTCTTTTACTATTTGTGACTAATAAATTAGAAATAAATAAAATTTCTACTTTCGTACCGCTCACTGTACACGTATTTTTAAGTTGCATTCAGAAGTAATAGCAATAAATTTGCATTACTATCTTTTATTCAAATAAATAAATCAAATAATAATTACATTGGTAAAAAATAATGAATTAAACGACAATAAACTGAATAGTAAACACTACTGTAACATTATTTTAAAGTGAAATAAAATGGAGTATTCTAGTATTCCAGTAAATATAAAATAATTTCTTTATAAATCAAGCTTTCGAACGTATTCCCAAACGTCGGCGATGACGTGTGACCAAACTGTCAAATGGACGTGACAGCAAGCGAGCGGTTTGGTGACGTTTTAAATAGCATTCATTGTTTTAAATTTGTAGATGCGTTCATAAACATATAATATAGGTATTAAAAATAAATTATAATGTTGATAGATACTCAACTGCATAAACCAAGCGAGGCAGGTCTGTACAAAATGGTATATAATCACGAATTTAAAAGAATCAGCAGCAGCAGCTGTTGCACGCAGCACTGAATGCTTAGAACATTTTTTAATCATGATCTAAGACAATGGATTTAACGGTTGAAAGAATTATAAAAATAATCGTAATACAGTATCGGATTGCAGTTCCTTCTATGGACTTATTAATAAAAAAAAAACAGTAATAATAATTATAGCTTTATTTGTTATAATAAATTAATAATAAGCTGTCTACCTAATGATCTCAATATTTAGATTACATTAGCAAATTATTGAGATTGGTAAGTGCAAAAATAATACATTATAATCGTTGATTTATTTAGAACAGAAACATAAATGTAGGAAAATATTGTAAGTTTTGTATTTATAACATTATTTGACGACGCCGAGTTCGACAGGCTAAGTACGTTTTCCAAAAGCAAGGTAGAAATTTTTGCTGGGTATGCAGTTTTTATGAAACTATTATGTAAATTGCAATAAATTAATATTGCACAGAACAAAAATCTTTATAGTCTAAAATGTTATATTTATCTTGATTTTATATATACAATTTTATATATAACTTTGTTGGTTGTTAGTGGAATTATTGTTCTGTGAATAAAAATAATAAAAGTAATAATATGGTTAAAATTCCGATTATCAATAGTTCTTTTTGCAACCCCTAAATATTCGAACGATCATCCTTTTCAATATTTATCATGGAAAGAACGAGACAAAACATTTCACATCCCAAATAGCACTTTTTTGAGAAAAAAGCGTAGTAAAAGTAAATTTACCCAGCAATACTGCATTTAGTGAATATAGCACAAATTTCATAACTAGAGCACCATCACGCTGTCACAAGCTTCCCGATCCTTTCATCTAACTTCTTAATTTCCTTCTGGAGGCTGTCAACGTTGTGAGCGAACACTTCTTGGACGCCCTGCAGCAGTTCCTTGTTGTTCTGGACCCCACTGGCTATCGTGCTCTGTAGGGTTTCCAGCTCGGTGAGTGATTTGCCAAAGTTGCTTGCTGAAAAGAAAATGATTATAAAAATGTATATGCACGAAAAAATAAAACTATTAGCAACAATATATTTTTATGTAGAACTAACTTTGGGCCGCGGTTTCGCTCGCGTGGAATTTGGTCCGTAGCCTTAATGTTATTCTGATATAAGTTTGCATAACCTTTATAATTATAGTTTCATCCAAATCCATCCAATAGTTTTTTCGTGAAAGAGCAACAAAAATCGTCCTCACAAAGTCCATACATACAACATCCTCACCAAGTTTCGCATTTATAAATATAGATATATATATAGATTTGTATATGTAAGTAGTAAGTATGTATTTACATTGTCATGTATATATGGATGTAGAACATTTGTATGTACGTTTATTTTTTTTGCACACGTCACTACCATTAACATCACTTCTCCTCTCTCGGGTCTACTGGAAGAGATTTCTTTTGAAATAAGTAGCAGCTCTGTACTATCTTTTATAAAACTAATTTTTCCTGTGTATATTTGTGTACAAAAATAAAAAAATAAATAAGCTGTAAACATGCTCTAATTACCTTGATTATGTAGTGCTTCCAAGGCCTCCATACGCTCCAGGATCTCTGAATGTGATATGCCATCGATTTGTTTCAACAATTTATGCAATTCGTTTACCTTAAAAACAAAAACATACATTTAGTAAATTGATCAGAATAACTGATATTGCAAAAGGAATATATACAAAATAAATATTGTTTAGACGACTAATGAGGTGTAATTGCTAAAGTAATAGCCAGGTGGACTCGGGTTCGATTCTCTGTCAGGTCAAGGTGGAAAATTATATTTTTCTTTAAAGAGCACTGAATTAAAAGTTGTCATTAGAAGGCTTAATTGAAGGCAAAAACAATTAAATGTTTTTTTTATCGAATTGCATTTTGTACATACATATGATCACGCCGTATTTTTCCGGGGTAGGCTTCCCCTTTACTACAGTCCTTCCTTCACTTCCTCCACATTCATTAATCTTTTCATTCATCTTTTATTCGCCATTATTTCGTGCTAGAGGCGTCTATTTTGCTGGTGTACCTTAGCATCTAGTTCAGGGTCCGAGGGTCTGACAGCAGCCTTGAGGGCGTCCACGTTGGCGAGCAGAGCGGTGACCCGCGCCTCGGCGGCCGCCATGTCGTGCGCGCGCAGCAGCGACGCCTGCGCAGCTAACGTTGACGCCGCGCCGCATAACGTGGCCTGAAACATGCAATTTTTTATTTATTTATTATGAACTATGTTATGGTGAGTAGTAGCAGATTTTGCGTGATGCACGTAAAAACATAAAGATATAAATTGGTCTTACTAGGACCACTAACTTATTTTTTTCCAAAGCAAAAATATATTTATACATATAATTTCTTTTCTTAAAAAGGAAACCGCTTTCAATAAACTTACATTTTTGGAGTCTGATAAACACCAAATCCTTCTTCCAAGTATAACAAACACTTTTATGCAAACCAAATCATAATCCATGCAGCCAAACACGAAATCATCTCGGACATACATACATATATATATATAATACATACAGGTCAAACAGAGAAGTTTAGTTTTTTTAAGTCTGCAAAAAAACTATAATATATTATATTTTTATTAGCCTCCAGAGCTGCTTTAAAGCAGAGATAAAAATGTGTGTCGTGAGTAAACCCACCTGTCCAGTAGCTGCCTGGAGTCTTCGGAATGCCTCTTCATCCCTCACACCGGCCGCCTGTTCCAGTTTATGTAACCTAAAAAACAAAACAAGTTGGGAAATAAATATACTATGACAAAAGTTACATTTTTTAATATACTATTCATATATTTATTAATAAACAAGACTGATACTAGATGATACTATGTGGAAAGACCCTCGTCTCATCCATCTGGTCAACGGGAAGCCAGATAGCAGAAGGTATGTGGGACTCGAACCCACCAAAAGCACACGGTGTCAATCGCCTACTGTCGTTCGTTCGTCGATTCGTTTTGCTAGGACCGTGTGCTTTTTGCATTCCACAGCCTCGACGCAGCGGGCGCCACCTCGGCAGCCTCTGCTTCTGCACCCCTCTCCAACAAGAAGCAGAGACGATGACGAGATCATGTTAATGTGGTTAAAGAATTATTCTCAAAGAAGTTTACATTTCACTTACAGAGAAAAACAACTTAGATAAACATATATTATTAATATGAGCATAAAAAAAAGAAAAGTGTATATAGGTACACATTTTTTTCTTTTTGTTGGTAGTTGAATAATTCTTAAAAGATGCTTTTAAGAATTATGTAAAACAACAGCAAATAACTGTAGTATGCATGTCCATTTTGTCTTTTAAAAAAAATAATACTATGTACTACATTTTACATCATGGCCTCACCTGGGATATAACCCGAACCGCCTGTTACACGTTGTTAACCTTTACGCCACGGAGGTGGGATAAATACCTGTGTTCAAGCTGGGCTATCCTGGTGGTCTGCGCTAGATTCACCTCCGGTTTCAACTTCAGATGTGTGGTTATCACGTCGCCCTTCTTCCTACTGTTTGCAGCCAAGTATTCCCTGTGATAAAAAAAAATACAGAAAATATGCCAGCAAAGTGAGCTAACACTATGCCATAATCAGTACACTTATAAAAAAATATTCCGTCTACTGAATTCTCTGCACCAGATTTAATACATTTTAAAGACTAGCAACCCGGCAGAGCTTCGCACGGGTTTAAAAACTTGTGAATCACCCTATCTATTAAAAAACCGCCTCAAAATCCATTTTAAAGATTTAAGTTATAATTAAGTTATTGTTTTTATAGGGATATATATCATTATAATTTAGTTATGTTTTCAACGCGCGACTCAACAAGATGGCTAGTTTTGTAAAAGGAGTATATTAAAATTTTAAATTTAATTACTTGTATACAAGTGATGTCAAAAAAAGTGGAGTTTATAAAAAAAGCATACTTGAGTTTTTCTGCCTTTGGGTCTATTTGCTCCCCTTCTTCCAGTTTCAGCTCCTCCAAAAGTTTCTTTGTAGAGTGGATCTGAGCTGTCAGCTTGATATATTCTTCCTGCAACCAAGATTTCTATTTTATAAACATCAATTAAGTACGTAGTTGTAAAATATGATCTACTAGGTTTTGCCAGCGTCTTTGCTCGCGTGAATTTGGTCTGTAGCCTATATGTTATTCTGATGTATAATCTATATTAGTAGGACTATTCGAAATAACATATTAGACAATTATGAAATGTGAAATTGTGTGTTGTGTAAAATTCAGATTAACATCTACCTTTTCACTCTCAGAAGCAGTGTTCTGCTGGTCAGTTATTTGTTCTAGCAGCTCTGAGAACTCGCACCGCAGGCGATTGTACCTTTCTAGTAGAGTCTCGGGCTCCCCTTCTGCTGCTAGCTCCCACTCGCCTGACCTGTTGATTTATAAAATTATTTTTCACAGCTTCACTCAAGTCAAATTCATGGTGGATAGAAAGATCTATCTCCACATAAAATATTACAATAATCTGTTGCTCCATTTTGACATGAAAAATGGATAAACAAACACACTTTCCAATTTATAATATTAAAATTTACAATGAGATTATACATTACATATTTAGACTCATTTTTGTAGTACTCAATGTAGTAAAAATCTACCTAGCCAAACTTTCAGATTTATATTAAGGTCTAGTGACCTTTTTAATTAGCCCTTTCACAGCCCTTACTCTGTTTGTGCATTGTTTAATAATGGCAAAAGTCAAGTGTTGCACGAAACACAGTTTTTATACAATCCATCATCATAATTAAGTTATTGGAATCTGTACTAATATAATAAAGACGTAAAGTTTGTAACTTTGTAAAGGCAAATCTCCAGAAATACTGAATCGATCATGAAAATTCTTTCATAATCAGAAAGCTACACTATTCAGGAGTGCTAAGTATAGGATATATTTTAAGGCCCAACGAAGTGGGCACTGTCAGCTAGTGTGGTATACAAGTGATTAAGACAAAGTGATTATATTTGGCTAATAATTATGTACAACCTTTGTGGAGGGATATGAGTAATATTTACCTATATCCGATTCTCGTTTTTCGGCTCAGTCTGTCCGAGAAATCGACATTACCAGTCAAGAACTTCCCTTTGAACTTATTGAAAGAATCCTTGACGGAAAGGTGCAACTGTTCGATGCATTCATTTTCCTCCTCCTCGAAGGTGTCCGGCTGATCAGCTTCCGGCAAATCGCCAGTCTCATAAACATCGGGTTGGTCATAAGCCTTAAAAACGAATTATAATAAATACAAGACCTGTGACAAAAAATCAATAATTCATCAATGAATTTGTAACCTGATACGTACTATTCCAGGGAGATTCTCGTATTTTGGATCAGCCATTGTAACTGTAAAAGATATGGATTGTTTTAAACTTCACAAAATTCAATTAGTATTCAATAAAATAATATGTAGGCACAATGACGTCAGTGTGTGTATTGGAAAAAGATGGCTGTCAAAAATGTCACAGTCACAGATGTCACTTTCAATTTTGATAGTAACAATGACGTGACTAGCGAGTAACGTTTTATTTCCCCCTCTGGTTTTCCTTACGGTGAAATACATACCTACTATCTTTTCTTTTTCTTTATATTTAAGATTTAGTTATTAGGCTTATTGTGATATACTTCTAACCTATATTCTTCTTATCTAAATAATATTCTATTTTTCTAATAACAAAAAAAAACAAAAAGTACCTATTTGTCAGATGAATGTTTTACATCTCATGAAAAAGAAAGCAATTTGAAAGCATCGCCGTGGCTACAACATTCAATTTAAAAAATTCGTTGCGAATTAACAAAATCACTCTTGTTGTATTAATTACTAGAAAGAAAACTACTAGCTAGTAGCTTCCGGCTTCCGGCAAAACTTATACAATAATTAAACAAAACTTATGAACTGTCATTCATAACTAAACACACACGTCATCTTTGACTTTTGTATCCGTGAGTCACCTGTAATTTTGATCTTCTGACCGTCTATTTCATCAGTAATTCGTCAGAAAAGAGGTTCTTATTGCTGGATTCAATCATCTTATTACCAGTTCAGACAGAAAAAGCGAAACCATGAGTCTACAGTGGACAATAATTGCGTCGTTTTTATACGCGGAGATTGCGGTGGTGCTTCTCTTGGCATTGCCGGTTGCAAGTCCATCAAGATGGCAAAAGTTCTTTAAGTCAAAGTTTTTAGCTTACGTAAGTAATCAAGCGTCTATTTACTTCCTCGTACTGGTCGGCGTGTTGATATTATGCCTGCTGGATGCGATCCGCGAGATGCAGAAGTATTCCAACATCGAGCCCACAGATCACCAGCATTTGGACGCAGAGATGCAAGGAAATATGCGTTTATTCCGCGCCCAGCGTAACTTCTACATTTCTGGATTCGCGTTATTCCTTCTTATTGTTATTCGTCGGATGGTGCAGATGATCTCCGAATTGGCGACCTTGCTGGCTCAGTGTGAAGCTAACTTCAGACAGGCTCAAAGCGCGACGGTTGCCGCCAAATCTCTGATTACTCAACAAGGCGCTGGAGACGAGAAAGCCAAGAAGGAAATTGAAGAACTTAAGAGCAAAGTTGAATCGTTGGAAAAAGATTTGATCAGAGAAAAGAAGGACAAAGAAGCGGTTAAATCGCAAGCGGAGAGTCTCAATAAGGAGTATGATCGTCTAACTGAAGAATACAGCAAGCTGCAGAAGAAAATAACTGTGGCAAGCGGAGACAAAAAGGATGAGTAAAGGCTACAGTATGTTTTTACGAGTAAAAATGATTATTTGGTAATCAAAAAATATATTTTGAACAAATATTAATAGCTTGAATTCATGCAGCATTTTATCATAATTTTGCATTTGATGTACTAATGTATATGCTCTTACTTATCTTTTATTGACAACATCTAATCAATAAGCACTAGCTAGCCCAAAATATTAATAGCAAAAGACCTCCAATGAAATGTTTGCAGCTCATGTAAATAATGTCTTAATGTTGAAGATCACATGTTTATGATAATTATTGCTTTTGGAGGCCTTAGATTACCATAAAATTATTCCTGCTCAGAGTTTTTATCAAATATTCCCAATTTTACTGTTTAAAATTATCTAGAATATTAAAATTATCTTTATAATATTAATTGTTTAAATCATTATTTTCGTACTTTTGCGGTGAAGTTCTGAAACATATAGACTGATAATTATTTTGGCTTAGAACATTAGTTACTTTATTGACGCTAGAAATCAATGTTGTCCTATCTCTAAAAATTAGTTTTTTTTTGTAAGAAGAAATACTTCACACACACTTTTGAATTTTTCTTTACCAAAATTCAATGTTGTTAAATAAAATAACATTGTAAGAAAACGAGACCCAGACACCCAGACTGTTCATGCAGTATTTTTTCTTAATCCAAGAAGAAAAAAAAACACATTTTTAGAAATATGACAAGATTGCTTTCTAGAGTTGATATGTATATCTCATAAACTATTTTCAATGCAATTTCTTATGTGAACTTTAGATTATCACATCAGTTCAGTGACTACTATTTTTTTCAATTTGCATTTTGTCAATAACATGTTTTAATTTTTACATGTAGGCAAAAGATGATTCGAAATCTAATAATAGTTATTATGTCATTCTTTGTAGTATCTATGTTTGGATGGTAGTATTTAGTGTTCATTTTTGCATCTATTAATTAAATATTTTAAGTGATAAGTGTTTCTTGTGACGAAAATGTTATTTATCTATTATTTTCTGTAATTCAAGGGTGTTTTTTAAATTAAAAATGGAAAAATTTGTAACTATTTTTCAGTTACACCAATAAATGTAAAAAGTTTAATAATGAACAAGTTGATTATTTTAATGAACATGGCTAAAGGCAGAGAAATTGTTTTTGAAATTATAAATTGGTTTGGTGAGATCGAACAGTGAGTATTGGTTGCTTAAAAATGCATTTAAGGTTGGGTTTTTGGGGCGTAAGCTCTGAAGTGAGTGCTGATTTTTTTGTCTTAAGTTTTCCTATTATTATTTATTTTGACAAAATAACAAATGAGTCTGCATTGTTTTTCGTACTGTTTGCATACATAATATATCGCTCTTCTAAGTCTTCATTATAATGATAATTTGCTATACATATATATAGCATATTTAAATAATTTTTTTGTTTATATGGGAAGATAGATCTTGTTCACACAAATTTAGCTTCTATTGATGATATTTTTTATCAACCTAATATATATATATACATATGTAAGACAGATTGTGACTTAAATTCAGTTTTAAGTTTCAGTCCAAAATTGGTGTTTTAAAATTTAGTTCTAGAATTAAATTTGTGTAATCAAGTAGGTATTGGTTATTTCTAACATCTAAGTAAATTTTATATTTTGGCGGAGTGTTTAATATACTGTTTTTATTGTACTTATTGTTGTTTTATTCTGTATTAGTTGTCATAAGTGCCATCTACAGAATTGTACATATAAAGAATTGGTCAAATTTAAATTACATTTATTTTTAGAATACGTTATTATTCGACCAAACCTTCCAGCAGTCTAATTCATGTCGGAGGGAGGCAAACCAGCAGTGATGTGATGTTAAGTGATCACCGCTGCCCTTAGATAACTGCATCACCCGCGGGGTCACAGAAGCGTTGCCGGCGTATAAAAATCTGTCTTCTGTCTTCTGTGGGAGTGTGGTACTTCCCCGGACGAGCTGGCCCATTCATGCTGCAGGCTAAAAAAACAAGCAGCAGGCTCCATACCACTACGAATAATTTGCAACAGCAATTACTTCTAAACTTTCGCAACAAAAGTTTAGAAGTAATTGCTCTTGTAATAGCAATATGTATACATATGTATATTTGTACAAAACACTAGCAGTCCGCCCCGGCTACGCACGGGCTTAATAAAAATTCAATAACCTATGTTCATTACAGAAAGTCTAGGATTCTACTGGTGATGGAATGTTGCAATTTGGTCCAGCAGTTTCTGAGCTTATTCAATTCAAACAAACAAATCTTTATAATATCAGTATAGATATAAAGCATCTTGCTATCAATTTACTACTAGTATATAATATTACTTACTAGAGGCCGCTTTAAAGGCCGCCTTAAAGTTTAGTTGCTTTTAAGTTTAGAATATTCAGAAATATTATTTATTTTATCTGTGAAAATAACTTAAGTTAGCGCCATCTAGTTACTTAGAATCAGCACGTCGTATATTCTCTTCGCTAAAAGATGGCGCTATAGGTACTTTAGTATGTAGCGTCAGCATGTTGAATATTCCTTTCATTAAGAGATGGCGTTATGAGATCATGTTATTTATCATGTTAACATTTATAAATATTTGGAATGTATGCCGTTTACTGTAACATGGCGTTATGAATTAACATTTTTGAGAGCGATAGGACTACTTGTTCACAAAGATGGCGTTACGGGTTATCTAGCAACTAGCATCAGCACATTGAATATTCCCTTCGCTAATAGATGGCGGTATGGGTAATTTAGTAATCAAGTTTACATTTTTAAATGACTGGAGTTTACTGTAAGATTTTTGAGAGCGAAAGGATTTGTTACTCTTTCACACAATAACTATTTTCCAGCCATTAGCCCTTGCTCATTTTGCATTTGTATGCTATATTAAACTAGCTGTTAGCCGCGGTTTCGCTTGTATGGGTAATGAGAAAGATCTCAATGTGCTTATCGCTCTCTAATCCTGAAATTATACAAATATTTCTATGTGACCGTTATGGTGAACTGATTAAGGGTGTGAATGACCTTTTGACGAGTGACAGAAGAGTATGGAAGAATAAGACATACTGCGCCGACCCCAAATAACATGGGAGCAGGGCAGGCAAATGATGATGATGATGGTCAACTGAATATGGAAAATGATATTTTTGTCATTGGCGTGGGTTTCAGATGTTCATCTATAGAATATGATTTTTTTATTAAAAATGTATTAATAGAATTAGTAACTAGGATAGCTAGATCGTCAAACAGCCGGTCAGACCAGTTAGTTTGGCCGGACTAAGGTCTACATTATTGAAAATGTTGTGTCTCAGTATCAAGAAGAACGTCAAAAAAATATATATGTAAAATCAAGCTTTTTTTATTATTATCGCTCGTTTGAGAAATATACAAAGCCTAACAAAAGCCGGACAAAACGGACACCGTTTATTTTGGCCGGACCCGCAATCAAAAAGCCTACCTATCTTTATCCAGACGCCTGGCAACGCTAACCGTAACATCAGTTTCGAAATAACTTCGTTGCTTACTCAATCTGTAAGCCCGTACATATCGTTATCCCAAAAATCACGTAAATATCACTCATTCACGTTTATGAAAATAATGAATTCTCACTGTTTGTCTATTAAGGCCATAAAGGCTTAAGTTAAGCTATGCCACGAGGAGATATGAAATAAAGTATGTATTTGTTCACGGTAGACGCACGCAGTCTACATGAGATTCACTGTTTCATTACTGAGTTCAGTAGTTTACCACAGATTAATGTCAAATAGACCAATAGTCTCATCGTCGTAGCAGTCATGCTATTATTTCACTTTTTATTACGTCACATGACGTGTTATTTGTTAAAGGTAAATGTGTTTGTGTCACCTTCATCAGTCTTTATTTACTCATTCAAAACCGCTCATTAAGTAATTTTTAGCCTCTTACGCAAAAAGCGGGGTATGGTATATATAAGCGTAGCTCTTAAACGTATGGACCGTTTTCAATAGTTTTTTTTAAACGCCAGAAGGCCAGATTCCTTGCTGTGATTTTTAGATATGTTTGGTATAAAACTCGCTAGCAGTTTGTAGCTTGTTATCAGCTCTTTTAAAAATGACGTAAATTCTTAAGTTTAAAATATGATGTATTTTATACTTTTCTTGTTTAGTTTTTATTCTGCTATCGAGAAAGGCAAAATATAAACGGCTAGATGCCATACTATTATAACTACATTCTAAGTAAGACATATACATTTACTTATTTATTATTTTCTTGCTTGGTCTAGTTAACATAAGACTATAAGTTAAACAGATAATTAGGTATACTGGGTATACAATTCTAGGTTATAAATCTCGTAATCGCAATATTTATATGTGATTTACAAATTGTAAAAATTTAAATATTGGCTTAAGATTGTCAGTACTTAATTTTTATATAGAGCTAATAAAGAAAATGTTATGATTGTATACTCATCAAATGAAAAATATAATCGATTTTATAGTAATAAAGAAATCTTTGAAACAAATTTATATGCAAAGATGATGTACTTAAAATATTGGACAAAGGTTAAATATAAAAATTATCAAAAAAAGAGATGTTATTGTAAAAGTGCTTTATGCTAGTTTATTTCAATTAAATAATTTTTACTTTATTACTTGAATTCTGCCAGTAATGTAATAATTAAAGAAATAAAGCACATGATACTTTCTACATCAACAAAACAGACTGATCGTATACTACAGATATGACGTAATTTGACATCCGCTCGACCAATCACAGTGAGGGACAGGGACACACCACTCACTGCGCACGCGACACGCGCCTGCGCTGTGGGTACACGGTTGGCTAATGTGGCGGTGGATTGTCTTTTTTAATCTATATTATGTAAATGCGAAAGATCACTGACTGACT
>JADGIL010023176.1:0-26986 GCA_020352625.1 Cactoblastis cactorum | reverse complement strand
TAAAATAGAACACTCGAGAAGCTACAGGGGCAAATGGTCGTAAAATAATAATAACAGTACGAAAAACACCACTAGTGGAGTCCCCAGGGTGCTTCTAAGGAACCCTATTATGGACTCAAGGAAAGTGCTACGTGTTTGAGAATATAACGTATCCTGATGGCGTTTTTTTTTCTTTACACGTCTGTGAAGCTAAAATGAGGATTAAATTTTTGACAGTACGTATTATGATTATTTCTTCGTGCCTAGTGCTGCTAAGCCAGTACCGATTTGGTTCGATATTTGTTGGTGCCGGTGATTTAGTCAGTGGCATATTTATTTAGGTTAGCAATAGAAGAATCCAAATATTGGTCAGGATATTTGTTTAGTTTTCATTGGAACGATTATTGATATGACTACTTGTGTCTGATAAAAAAGCAAGGAATGGATAAGGGCAAATTAAAGGCACAAAAAAGCTTTAACAATTCATAAAATAAAAAGGTATAAAAAAGTCAACTAAGACCATGCTCCGACCGGTGAGTCGGAGAGCCGGAGGCCCAACTTCCCTACGCTCCCCAAATGGGGAGGGCAGGGTTTTTTATAGGCCGCCAACGCTTCTGTAACCCCGCAGGTGTTGCAGTTGTCTATGGGCGGTGGTGATGACCTAACATCGTTTGCCTTCCTCTGACATAAAAAAAACCATGAAACCAGAGACAGCATCCCAGAAAATGACAAAAGACTTAATTTCACCAACAACACTTTAATTCTAATAGTAAAACGACCCATTTAAATTTCAACTGTCAAAAAAGTTTGATAAAACTTAGTTCCTACTAAAAAGCGAAAATAGAGTCAACAAAAAATTGGCAAAGCTATAAGAGCGCGCTGCCAACTTCGACGGCGCATTGCCGGTTTTCACTGCAATGTTTGAATAAAATTAATGTGGACCTTGTTAATGTTAAAGTCTCTCTCTCTCTTCCTACTTCTCCTATTTTCTTTAAAAAATAATAATAAAACTTGTTTAATACGACAGCCTTTGCTTATCCTGACTCGATGGACTTAATCGCTTGTCTTCATTTGGTCGCCGCTGTTAATCCTGGGCATAACAGGAAACACAGCGGTGGGAATGTGTGGTGGGTCCCTTATTGTTTAGTCCATAGACTATGAGATGAATTCCTTGTTTTAAGCATTTTCCCTTGACTGGCATTTAAAATCTGTGCGCGAAGAGAGGTAGGAGGCTTCTCGCTTTCAGACCTGAATATACATAAGTAGATATTATAAGAGTCTTAAATTGAAGGTCCATTAGGAAGTAAGGAGAATGTTTATTTGTAAGTTACACAAAACAAATATTTTATATATATTTTTTACCTATGTTCCACAAATGGATTTTAGTTGGTACAAAGGAACAGTAAAAATGAGAAGTAATTGCACTAATTGTAACAAATACATACGACAAAGAATATTTTCTTTGTCGCCAAATCAGCGTGAAAAAAACTTAAACTACCACAATTTAAACTAAATCAATTGGACAATTTTAAAAAGTCCCCTTTGGAGTGGTCTCCTGCCCATGTGTGGTCGCAATCAAAGCCGGCCACTGCTTTCAACACTGTTTGCGGTAATCAGATACGGCACCGCAATATGCCGCTTGTTTACATGGCCGCTATAAAAGATTAGCAAAATGGCCGCTGCAACTTGAACCAAAATGGCTGACCTCCACATTCGAAATTCAACTTTATTTTTCTAGTCATATAGTTCTCTAGCTTCAAGTAAGATAGGTCTACATGCGCATGTGGTTTTAAATGATGTCCAAAGAACACGCGGCGACTTTTAAATGAGACTTCAGGGAGAATTTTGAGACTTTAGGCTTATCTTATACTTGCAGGTTCTTTTTAAGTGCTAAATGAGGTTTTTTGAGTACCATGCGTCGTTAGATAACCTAAAAATCTTTTAAGACTGACTGTTTTTGTATTCAGTCCCTGTGAATAAGTTATTATAATCTAGGCCATAATAATATAGAGTAATTTCCTGCTGGTCTGGAAAAAAAAACAACCAAAGGAAAGGGCTTAAATAGGAGATTCTTTTCGTAAGCGATGGACTAGGAATCTGTCACTAGATCTGACTCCGCAAAAACCGTGTTACTATGCTATATGCACGATTTTACCGGGTTTTTTTGCAAATAAATATTGAAACAATGTAGAGAAAAAGGGACCACCCAACGCTGAATATAACAAAAGCCTGTAAATTAATTTAGAACTGGTTATATAATACAGTAAGACTAAAGAAATTGCAAGAATTGGCTTAAAAATCCTTTCCTTATTAAAAGCTACATAATAAATAATAATATCAGCGCGAAATATAAAGTGGCAATACCCGAATAAATAATAGTGACTAAAAACTTTACCTTTGTTCTTCTAAACAATTTTTCAACACAAAATTTCTAGTGAGTTCCACTACATTTATATGCGAAATCATTTTATTGCGCGTTAGTCAAACTCAGGATATAATTGCATATAATAACTGTGCCCGCGACTTCGTTCGTGTGTACCTTCCTAATGGGTATATCTTAGGGTTTAGGCAGCGTCATATTTATAGGGAATTTTTAAATATTAAGCAAATGAAAGCTAAATATTTTTCCATTGAGAATACTATCTTTTTTATATATTACACTCTCCTGTGCAAAACAATGGTTTTTGAGGCAATTGTTATTGCTGTTACTGTCATTTCCTAAGCGCAGATAGAGAAGAACTGGCACAGATAACTCCACCGCAGCAATATAACAAAACAACATAGTAACCCTTCTTTCGCTGTCGGGTAATTAAAATAAAAGATTGTTGGCTCAGACTCGAACAACGGGTAAAGCCAATAAAAACGTTTATTATCTGTCCGCCCCAACCGTAAATAAATTCGCTCGTTTAGTTTCCGAACGGGTGCGACGGCGCGGCGCCGAAAAAATTAACCCTCGAGCGACGCACATGTTACTCTGTGTTCGAATTTTGAAAATTATACGCGTGTTTAAATTGCCAACCACATTATTCGAGCTTGTTTGAATTTAGAACCGCGCCGTTCGGTAATCGGACTGGGATTAGTGACAAGATTAGTTACAATAATAGAGTGAGAGGGGTTGCAAAATTGGGACCTTAATCCCGATAATGCGAAGTGAAATGAAAATTACAGTGTGTAAGTTCGTTAATATTTTAGTGGTAAAATGTGTGCGCGCTACGTAAACGTGTTAGCGGATATTAACGTGTTAGTTTTGACAGATTTGCGTATTAAATATTTGTGCCAGGGCAAAGTTGGTAACTTAATTGGATCTAGTAAAATTAAAATAAGACGAAACGAATATTTTTGTTAACAGCTATATATTTTTATATAATAAAAATATCTTATCTTCGCAGATTAGCGGTATGATTGCGACGCCAGCGCCCTCTGCGTACCTCGTTACACCATTATTTGAATTTGAAAACGAACGGCCCATCGCCCCCGGGGCTTTTTACTCTATGCCTATTTGTGGCCAGTGTTAGAATAGTCGTGAAAGCATACCGGTCTTTGTATTCAGGCATCCTGCGGCGTTTTGTGCATTGCATAAAAATAAATTGTATTTTTTTTTTATGAAAAACATTGCGTTGTCTAAAATATTGTGATATTGCTTGAGCCTCCATGGCCCAAAAAGTCGATCATACCGACGACGTATCTGCTTTCTAAATAAAAATGCTATATTTTTTTAGTTTGCTGTCTGTGTGCCAACATGGTACCATTGGGTCGTCGGGGTCTCACTGATCACGTCGCTGATATTTTGATGCAGTTGCCAAACAAATCAAAAACTTATACGTAAAAGTAGATACGGTAAGCAACATAATCAAATATATTAAAAAGTTTAACAACTATTATATCCAGTGCATTTTATTTGAATAATAACTAACATCCACGCTCCTTTACAATTTTTTGCATTTATATAAGAAGAAGAACAAATAATGAAATAATCTTAAGTCTATTCCTGCAAAGTAACAGAGTTCTGAAATATATACATAATTTTCAAAATAAACATATACTTAATGAATTAAACCATAAAATCTAAACAAAATCAAATCACGCATGCAATCGCTCGGGTAACCGTGTAGTATGCACACACTGATGTAATTTCCTAATTTCACGGACAAAGGGGTTGCAGTAAAAACTAGCTAACTAGCGCCGCCGCCGGCGCTTTCTCAATTTGAACAACGCGCGTTCTAAATTCAAATTTTAATATAACTCGCAATTCGTTCGGAAAGAAATATTTTAATATCGTCTTTGGGGAATCGGCTCGGATGTTTGAGGGTTAAGATACGTTCTACATTTGATATTTTATTAGCATATTTTTACTCGATTAGTGTTTGAATATGTTTTGTACTTCTCGAGATATTAGAGAGTGGCAGTTGGTAGTTTTCTAAAGAACAGTTATACTATAACTAAATCCGCTCGTAACTAATAGATAAAACTTAGGTTCTAAGCGGTGTATTAAGATGAAACCTAGCTATATTTTAAGTTAGACCTTATATGATACAACGTGAAAACCACATTTGGCAAATATAGACATTGAAGAAATGAAATTGAAAGAATTGAAATTAATTTAATTTTTTTTAACTTATTCCTATCATATTGCATATGAGTGCATTGTGAGTTATTAAGACCCTAATTTTGTCTAAAACTCAACATACATATATATTATATCAAAATATATTTTTTTTATATAAGGACAAATCACACAAATTGAGTTAGCCCCAAACTAAGTTCGAGACTTGTATTATGAGATGCTAACTCAACGATACTATATTTTATAATAAATAAATATAAAAATAAACATCCAAAAGCCAGGCCAATCAGAAAAAGGTCATTTTCCATCATGACCTGACCGGGGTTCGAACCCGGGACCTCCTGAGTATCGGTCAAGTACGATAACCGTTACACCACGGAGGTCGTCAAAATATGAATAAGAACTAAATCGAACACTATCAAAAATTCGATAACAAGATATACTTATTCAAATTGCAAAATCAATCATACAAGAGTGCACATATCAAATGACAAGAAACACGATACAGGACCATCCAACCATCCCTACAACCAACAACACCTACGACCAACCAATCGAGAAAAAACCCGTCAATTTACCCAAACCGTGAACTTATCAAAATAAATAATTCATCCGGGCGAGCCGTCACATCGCGATCCATCGGCTATCAGTTCCATAGGCTTACTGTAATCCCTGTATGAGCGACGTGGAAAAATCTCGCCCTAACTGAATAACCCTTGGAGGGGGGCGAATGGGTCGCCCGTTTCCGATTGGCCGCCTCCCAGGAAGGATATGACCTATAGTTTTTCTTCTTGAGAACTTCCTACGGCCATTGTGCGCGTGATTTACGAGCGGTAATGGGGGGTGAGAGGGGGGGAGGGGTGTAGATTGATGATTGCCAGTATCCGGGCGCTCGCAATCACATCTGTGTTGGCTCCTGGGCAATTTCCCCACATATTCGTTTACTCGACGTATTATAGGGGCACTCTTCCTAACGCAGAGTGTTATTGCCTCTATTATGGACGGAGGAGTGATAAAGGAATGAGCCCCGTTTACGATGTTAAGCGGATGGTATTACGCGATTAACATTTTTGTTTTTGGTGATTATTTTTATTGGGGAATTAATTTAGTACAGTTTTTTATGGTTTTTAGCGTTCCGTACTCACGGGTAAAAACTGGACTAGACTATATCTTAGGAACCGTAATATTCTCACAGATAATGTATTTACAAAAAAATACTAAAAGCAAAATATTATAATAAAATAAATATTTAATTACATGCAAGATCAGATGTGATTTCGCTACAATTGAATAATTTTAAATAATAACTCCTGTTTAAACATTGCCATTACAATGTATTTCAGGCACAATTGTAAACTGTTATTGAATGAACTGAATTTTAAAAAAGTAATAGTACGGAATCCATCGTACGCCAGTTCAACTCGCGTTAAGACAGTTTTTTATAGGTGTATTATGAGCGATCCCGGGTGGCATTAGTAAGTTGAAATGATTCGTTAGTAGAGTTATAAAAAAAGAAACCCGTTTCAGGTCCTTTCACTTAATTAATTTTACTATTTTTCACTTTCGATCCAGCATACAAGTAAAACATATCAGTATGCATAGTTATAAGTAGTAGGCTCCTAAAATTCCCAAATCAACAAATTCATGGCGCATAGCTAGCTTTCTTTCACATAATAACCGGACCCTGTAGTCTCCGTACAGCACTTAGACCGCCTTGGACGGTCGCGTGCGCGGCGGGCGGCTGTTAACAGTCTGCTAAATTTATTACTTGGGCGTAAATCCCGTTTTTGTGAGAGTTACAGACATATAATTATCAAGTAGACAGCGCATGTCAATACAGAAACCAAGCTTGTCATTATTTTTCTGCGTTATAATGACATTGCTAGAACGATTTGGTAATAACAATCAATTTTTGACACTCTCCGTGGTGTAATGGTTAACTTACTTGATCGTTATATGTATGCCTTAGTTAAAAAATATAGTATTGTTGAGTCCCAAATAACACAAGTTTCGAACTTACATTTTTCTGTCTTTATTGATTTTGTCGTCCTACTTTTATTAAATTGAAATATTACGTAAGTCATTTTAAAGATTTCATTTGATGTTTGTCACTTAAAAATATATAATAAAGCGGCGCAAAATAAAAGTATAAACTCCATTTTTTTTTACACACGAAGTACTAGTTAGTCTACTTGTATATATGTCTATAGTGCGAGCCAAAACTCGCCTAATAGATGTTAATAAACGTGACCACACGGCGTCGGGCCTTTTTCGGGACACCCCTTTTTTATTGCGCGGTTTTTGGTCATCGTATTGTTGTTGAATCGTCTATTGCTATCTTGATAGGATATTTTCAAATACAGTTAAAGAGAAGTGGCCGAAACGAATTCATAATTTACACTGACGACTTTCCATTAAATGTGGTAAATGCATGATTTTTAAATATTTAATAAAGAATAACCGATAACAAATAAACGTAGAATGAACCGGAAAAAAACGTAGAATGTGTGGCAGCTACTTTTGTAAAAAATCATGAAAAGGGGTCTAAAACACGACTGTGTCGATAAACAGTTACAATGATGTATTTGTCCAATAATAAAAAGGAGGTGATCCGCTTTCCATAGAAGCTTGGGCCCAACGTTACAGGACTGAAAATGTCATGACATAATTATTTCTTAAGTTTACGCAATATTACACATTGAAATGAAACAAATTTAACGGATTTTATCGCGCTCAGTCTTCCGTGAAGATGGATGCTGAAAAGTATCCGAAACGTCGGAGCTCAATAAATAGAGTTACACATAGAGAACTCAAAACAGTATAAAATTCCTTTGAGTGTACTAATTAAACCGCGATAAAATCCGTTAAATTTGTTTCATTTCAATATGTCATGACATTTAGACCACATAATACGCTGAGTTTATTTTTATGCCAATCTACAATGGCCAAATTAATTAAATAATATATTAATTATATTTAAAGTCTTCGCAATCACAATAAACACAACAAAATACGAAAGGAAACCAGTACATGGAACAGAAAGCAAATAACAATGATATTTTATTACTTTTAACATAGAGAAAACATCTGTTGAAGGAATAACACAATCACTTTTTAAAATCGATTTCAGTAGTAAAATACAAATATAAATTAATAATTAATTATACACAGGATCAATTTATGATAAAATCACCTCGAATTCCAAAAAAATAAATACAGTTAATGTTTTTTTTTTCTTTATTTTGATATCTGCAGGGTAGGTACAAAATAATTTTCTGACGTAATCTCACCACGAATTTTTAAACCTTAAATTTGTCAATAATAAAATACAACAGAGGTACAATATGCTTGGAACATCAAAAGTTTCTATTCGTTTGAATTAAAGTAAGAATCTTCGCTAACAGAGTGGGCGTGGGCTGTTACGGGTGTGGCGAATCGGGAACCTCATTCAACCGCCTAGCTACGAGTACTTATTGTTGGCATTTAGCGGTAATGTTCTGTGTTAATTGCTGCACCTTATTCGGTAAAGGTATTATTATTATAACAACAATACCAACAGATAACCAGGTAAAAACTAGTTGATAAATTATTAGCATTATTCCCCTATATCCCACTTCTGATCCGATCAAACTGTATTTTACTTATATTGCTTAAGCCCAAATATACATGGTTATTTTTCACGAATATATTACAATGGAAAATGAAAGCGACCCCCTTCACCCAGCATTTGTTTTTCTCACAAATTAAATAAAAAATAAACTCTTGGCAATAAATGTGGGCGGTATAACCACTATTTAATTTAGAGTTAAGTGTTCTATGTCAATAGGTTTACCTTATTTATATACCATCAGGAATTACCTACGTGATTATCAGACAAAAGTTCGTCAAATAAATAAAATTATTCTCTAATAGCCAAGAAACTATCCCACTTCTGATTCAACAACTTTGCCCATTTACGAGTATAACAATATGTCTATGGTATTATAAACGAGTATTGATAACGTCTCTAATATAAATAAAACCAGATACGAGTCGGACTCAAGCACAAAGGATTCCACACCATTATCAAAAAAAACACGTTGTCGCACGAGAACCCCTTAAATATTTATTTTACTATTACAAATAATAATTATTAATTAAATTACTAATAACACTTTGTAATTAGTAATTTACGACTACAATTACTTTTCCTGGTAATTGTAATTTGTAATTGAAAATACATATTGTACTTGTTAATTAGTAATTCTTTTTATACTTTTTGCTCAAAACTGCTAATAGGTACCCATTTTTACCCTTTGGGTACCCTAAAACCTTGAATTATATAAATAAAAGAGTCTTGGCAATTAGAGGGGGCGGTACAAGCGTCCCGCTATTTATTGCCGGCATTTAACGTTAGTGTTCTGCGCTAATGTTAGTTTGTAATTGTTCCACCGTATTTAGCTGTGTAGATTTAAGTAATTTATTGCTGAGATACATTTAACTCTTGCTGTTAACGTCTTCGACCCTTACGGGGTAGACAGAGACAAGAGTCGCGAGACTCGGAAGATTAAAGGCCGGCAACGCTTCTGTGAACCCCTGGGTGTTGCAGATGTCTATGGGCGGCTGTGATTAATTAACATCAAGTGACCCGCCTGCTCGTTTGTTCCCTCGTTCATAAAAAAAGATGTAGAGACAGGTTGCTAGTTCATCGTTTATGAAAATCTCCTCTTTTCAGCTTTTGGTTAACTTTTACAGTCACGGACGAGTAGCAGCTGCCAAATTTTACGTTTTTCTTTTGCTCCCAATCTAGAAGAGCATTTCCCAGCTTGACCTGACCGGGGTTCGAACCCGGTCCTTCCAGCAGCTGGGCAAACTTAACAATAACTCCAAGGAGGACGCCAAATGGAAAAATACAAGTAAAATAAAGTTAAAACCGATAACTTAAGAATATTTTAATGTAAACTTATATATAAATAAATAAAATAAATAAATAAACTATGCTACAGTACAAACAGAGCAGTGGTGCCATTACACGCTCGAAGCTAAGTGCGTTTCGCTCGCGTTTCCGCTGATTTTTCACACGAAACTGGGTTAAAATCTTCCGGCAGGACTCGTGTTAAATATATAAAGTGTAGAAGAAGAGCTGTATTCGTTATTAAATTGAGAAGACTAGTATAAATTAATAAATAAATTCGATTCTTATTCCAACGCTAAAATAATGTAATTTGCTCTATAACGTAACTTGTAAAAATACAATCATGCAATTATGTAGTTTTTATTTCATTATCTATACATATAATAAAATTGTAACTGAGCTATGTCTGTACATGGGAGATATTTACGAAAAAAAATTATAGGGACTCTTTATGAGGCCTATAAAAGCCAAAACCATTGTTTTTAGGATTTTTGTCTGTCTGTCTGTATGTTTGTACTCGCATCACACAAAAACTACCGAACGTATCTGGATGAAATTTGGCACAGCGATGGACGATGACTTAGAAGAAAAGATAGGCTATTGTTTATCCCGGAAAAATGTACGGTTCCCGAGGGATATAATTTATTGTAGTAGTAATAAGTAATCTACGCGGATGAAGTCGCGGGCATTAGCTAGTTCATTTTAAAAAGCACCAGTCGCTTAGTTAAAATGCATTGTGTTCTTCTTTTAATATCAAAACTTGAAAAGATATATAAATAAAGTATATTTACACAAAATCCTTTAGTAACAAGTGTGGCATGTTTATGATGATAGATTAATGGTCATATTGGTCATATGATCATATTATTAATATGTTGATGCTTGTATTAGAATTTGAAAAATAAAATTGTTACACAGATAGAATAAAAGCCATAAAGCAATGGAATTCATATTTAGTGCAGAGATACGGGACGCAGACTACCATTAAAAAAAACATTATGACTCTTGTTGTCCAAAACATTATTTCTGTTTCCTCTCTAATTTGTACCGCTGGCTTGCGTTCAGAATTCATCGCAAATTCTATAAAGGAAATGAAACTGGTTTTACTGAGCAGTGCTTAATGTGTTTATTGCTCCTTCGTGTCGACTCTCTTAATGTTTCGGTTATTTTGTAATTTCCACACAACTTTGTAAGAAAATCTGCGAATGTGTAGAATTTAGCTAATGTGCTGTGAAGTTGGAATGTTCTTTCGTAGTTTTATTTTAGCAGTCGTCGAGTACGTCGAAAAATATGACTAACTTTTAGCTTAAATCATTATAATATTAGAACCATTCATTAAAAGAGTCACTACATGTCACGATTTTTCATCTTAGGTATTTTTTTATGGAAATAGGCTGGTCAGTAACTATAACTTGAGTATTTATTGCTTGCGGGAGAAACCGCGTATAACAGCTAGTACTTTAAGGATTAAGATGGTATATTTTGTTAATTGACGTCTTTAATAATATTTTGACATTAACGTTGAATAGAAAGTTCAAAAAAACAAGTCAATTTGAAGTACGTAAATAATTTAACGTAAATAATAAATACAATAATATACTTATGAAAAAGAATTTATAAGTACATTTTCCGAAGACGATAAATCGGCAGGGCTTATAAATTACGCAATCGACGGCCGAGAAACAACCGCCCCGCCATTAGCGGGGAAAAACTTGCAGCAAAAATTTTATTAAAGGCGCGACGTACACTGATTTGGTGTAAAAATATACAGATATTACTTTATCGCCAAGAGTCGAAAGTACGCTTAGATGAATGGTGGGGTTTTTTTATGAAATAGGGAGGCAAACGAGCAGGCGGGTCACGTGATATTAAGTGATCACTGCTTCCCATAGACACCTGCAGCAACCGGAGGTCGCGGAAGCATTTCCGGCCTTCCAGGGGTTTTTTGAATGTTCCGATGTCATTTTGGTCCAGAAATACCGCTGTAGGCAATTCGTTTCATAATGTGGTCGTACATGGTATAAATTATTATACCTAAAATTGACAAATTAACAAAAACAATTAATTTTTATTTTAATTTATTACAACATTTTCATTTGTCGAATAAATATAAACGTTAAACATTAAAGGCTGATTCAATTTTCATCAAAGATTGCACGATCGAAAGTAAGGTTATCGATAAAAGAATTCGCTGCCTAATCGATTAAGTTTCCAGACTACAGAAAAATACACACACTACAAAGTTTAATCAATAATGAACATTTAAAATCACTAGATTTTCTTCCTACTTTTGCAAAGTGCGCTCATTAATCTTTCTTTTAGATATTCGTTAAAAATTTAAGGATTTGAATATTGCATTTAATTGTATTGTTTTCTCAAGTAAATAAATAAAAATAGTGTCCATATGGCAATAAAAAAAAAACAAATACGCGCTGTATCCGGTGCGCCTTAAGAGCCCTCTGATGGAATTCTTACTGAGTTTTTAATAGAGAGTACCCGCAACCCTTTTATTCTGATTAGTTATTGTATTTAAGAGGGGAGGGAGAGGACTTATTGACAAAAATTCCCGCCCCCCTTAATGGGAATTAAAATCGGGACAGACAAGTTCGCTTGCGATTTTTGCTTAATATTTTTAAGATGACGTTTAAATTATGGACGAGTCATTTTTGAGTCGCTGAATAAACTGTAGCGAAGTTTTCTGTGATTGATACTGGCAGTATCAATTTAGCTAAAATAAATAAATAAGGGCTAATTTTATCCCGTAACAATGAAATACCTTCGAAACAAGAAGAATGAATCAATTTGGTCCTATATAAGGAATGACAAATAAATATATAGGGACAAATCACACAAATTGAGTTAGCCCCAAACTAAGTTCGAAACTTGTACTATGGGTACTAACTCAACGATACTATATTTTATAATAAATACATATATAATCGTAGATAAACATCCAAGACCCAGGCCAATCAGAAAAAGATCATTTTCCATCATGACCTGACCGGGGATCGAACCCGGGACCTCCTGAGTATCGGTGACGTACGTACCGTTACACCACGGAGGTCGTCTAATCAATCAATCCCATACATAACATACATACATTTGCATGAGAGGAACTTTCACATCCATACATATATCTTTCTTTTTATTCTAGCTTAAGTAACCGCGCGTCACCTACGCGGTAAGCGACTGTACTTAAAAAATCGCCAAGGAGAAAAGTAATAAGTCGTAAGTTTTGTCTATGACGCATACAAAAGAAGAGTACTAAGATTGTATAGATAAAAGCTATACAGGGCGCCCTTAACATGCGACAAGTGAGGACAAGTGTGAAAGCGGCGGCGGGTAATTATTTCTTTTTGTGAGCGCCCTCTCGCGTAGATTGCTGTGATTACGTGACTTCGCGTTACCTCTATTTACCGGGTTTGGTCAGAGAATAATCTGCATACAAAAGGTCATAAGCTCTGGTTGATTATTTATTTTTATTGGTGCCTAATCGTAAATAACGGTAGTTATGCGACTGTGCGTTACGTCCAATTACTGGATTTGATTAATTTGAGAATAAACTGGATATAAAGTTGCAATGATAACTGCCTCCATTTTTTTTATATTTGCTTTGTGTTAAGATTTCACAAATCTAACTTGAAAACTGAAAGTAACTAATTTATAACAATAATAATTATTATGGTTACAGACACAAACCCCTATGGAGTCAAATGTTGAAAAAAGCCAGAAAACCTTGAAGCAAGCATACACAGATTATAATAATAACTAGCTTTACCTCTACCTCCTACTACCTGGCTTCAACTACCTCCACAAAAAAATCACTCTAATCCATTGCTCCATTTTGTGATATAATTGAAAGATATAACGTGAAAGACGGACAAACTTTCCCATTTATAATATTAATAATTGATAGGTATAAAACTAGTGCCGTTCTGTTTATTAATCTATGCCAAGACGCTCTGCTTTCACGCTCCACAATGCGCGATGCAGATTAAGCAAACACAGTTTTAATTAGCGTGATCCGTCCGCGGCCGCGTTCGTGTGTACGTTCCGGAATTAGCATTAAATTGTTCTGGTAATAGTTTCAGCTCTGTACACACAACTGCATAACAGTTGTTTTCACACATATTGAGTTAGCCCCAAAGTAATTTCGAGACCTTTGTTATGTTTTATTGCTGAACTGTATTACTGCCAAAGGTATTTGGTGATTTAAAGTACGTTCCAGATCATATGTTACGTACATATATAATTATCACTATACAGTACAAAACTTTCCGGTGTCTGTCTCTAAGTCTGTCTCTAAGTATCTTTAAAACTACTCAACGGATTTTGATGCGGTTTTTATTGGATAGGACGATTCATAAAAGAAAGATTTTAAACCCGTGCGAAGCCAGGGCGGATCGCTAGTTTATAATAAATAATTATTACGTAGAATTCCGTTGAACTTTAGTAGTTGTTTTTCAGTTCTTCAATTACAAACGACGACGAATAAACCCAAAAACTACTGGGCAGATTTTGATGAAATTTAGGGCTGATATAGACTAGAATATCTGGAGTAACATAGGCTTCTTTTTTCTGTAATTCCTACGGTGACGGGACCGCGAACGTCCGTTTTCAGAATCGTGTATTAGAAAAATAAGTCTTAATGTGTGCTAGTTAAAACCAAACTAACGAGACTAGTTGAAGTCTGCTCATTTATAAGCGATGGGCAGTGTTTTGCCGAGGACACTTTTTAGCGGGATTGTGAGTTTTACTTGTTTATCGTACGTCGATGTTAACAGTTTAGGAATCCCCTAGTCGGAAACTAATCCTGGGTTCACTATCAGGTATATTATATAGGAATTACGTCAAAAATACGTCAACAATCTGAACAAACATGTCTATTGTCTAAACAAAAACGATATTTTAATTAAATTCATTTTACTAACATTAGCAAAATGAATGCCTATGTACAAGCTATGTGGGTATATCTAGAAACTAATTTACGTGGTTTCTCAGTAACGAGTGGTGAGAGTAGCTCATTAGCGGCTGAATGGCGCGCGAATTGCGAACGAACGACTTCAGTTGAATGAACGACTTCAGTTAAATGAACGAACTCCTTTGAATGAACGTTGTGTACTATCGTTATTTAGCTATTTGGTTGGTTTAAAGATTTATTCTTTTTTTTTTTTGGTATTTGTTATTATAGCGATAAAAAGTACATAATCTGTGAAAATTTCAACTGTCTAAGCTATCATAGTTCATGAGATATAGCCTACTAGACAGACAAACAGATAGACGGAAAGCGGAGTAACAGTTAGTTTTATAAAACTTTTTATCCTTTGGGTACGGAACCCTGAAGCAATGTATTTACTCACCTGCGGGGTACTTTTTTCTATATCTATTGGCTGCAACCTCTGCAAGTGATTGGGCAGTCGAGTTTCTTTCGGGACCTTCGAGATATCTTTAGCTTCTGCTATCCTGGTAGACTGGCTCGACTTTATGTTGCCGCTCATTTTATTTGCCTGTAAGATAAATTATATTGAGATTCTGCAAAATAAATGTGAAATTTAATTTATTTTTATTTAATATATTACTATTTTTAATTATGTATAAAGGAAAATTTGCTACACATTTGGCCGCACACTGGGCAAGCTGTCTGTCCTGTGAAATAATAATTAAATTTTCTGTCCAAACACAGATTGGTTTTCTTAAAAAATTTGGGAGTCAACGCGTTCAAAATATTTTATATACAAATGTAATATCATTTTTAAGTGTCTTTAGAACTCGTTAAAATCAATATAAATTCACATTTTGGCACTGCATCATGGGAAAGGGCGCGAAAACGGAGTATTAATCATTTTTATCATCGTTATTTCATATACCTTCTTTGGTTATTTTTTTCATTTATTTTGGTACAAACAGTCAATTAACGAAACATTTTACAATAAAAATCAAATTTCTCTGTCCTGTTCTTTATTCTACCATGTTTTTTTTTAAATCTTGTCTTGAGTGAGTTTGACTTTTGTTCTGCTTGATGGGAAGCGACGATGAAGTCTAAAATTCAGACTTACACTACCTTACCAGTACCTTAGTAGTAGAACCTTAGACATCATCGACCACGCAAAGTCAAGCAATGCCTATTCACTCTGTTCCGTTGGTCCCACAACTTTGAGTTTAATCATCAGTGGACCAAAAACTGTTGGTGATGATAAAGATACATGTACACATACCATCTCCTCGTTCCGTCGGATGATCTCAAGCTGTTGTTCCCGAGCTATAGCTTGTCTGATAGCAGGGGACGGTCTCACGCGTTCCTCATTTCCTACAATTTCGATGAATATTAATTATGCAAAACGAGGGGCATTATAAGTTTTTCGTGTGGTGTGTGTTTGCGTGCGTGCGTCCGTGTGTGTGTTATCATAGTTCCCATACGGGTGAATCAACCTGGATAAATTTTTTTTTGAATTGTTTTCAAAGCTAGACGTACTCACGTAACGTGATCTGTCATAAAATCTGATGGTAGGGGTACTGTGAAGTAATCACCAAAGAACGCCACTTTGTAGACGTCCGGCTCCAGCTGGAAGGTGTAGAGGCCGTCGGGCGTGCGCTGCTGCGCGTACTGCAGCGCGTAGTCGCACATTGCGCCTGCGCACGACCGCACGCTTTTACGCTCGCTCTCGCTGCATAGCTACAATATTACTTAAATTTTGTATTTGTTTTCTAAATACATAATGCTTATTTTAGTCAAATAATTATTAAGAAGTCATCCCTAGTTAGTATCATTTACGCCAAATTTTTTACAAAATTTCTTACAAAATAAATTCACGTCGAATTCTATTTCTTTTCATTGTCTGTTTGTAAATCATGTTGAGGATAATTATCTAATTTTTATGTATATATTTAATAAACAAAAAAGTTGCAAAGTCGCACTTAAGGTAGTTTAATATTTGAAAAGTCATAATAACGAAAAGGCAGAATTAGACGTATCTACATGTTTATGTCTATCTTTTTAGGAACTATATATGGTAAAACTAATTTTATTAGAATTTTAGTCTGTATGTCTATTTGTACATGCATAACGTAAAATCAACAGGATGGATTTAATAGACTTTTCACAGTTGTACAAAAGATCTAACTTAAAATATAGCTATTTCTTAAGTTTACGCGAATATTACACATTGAAATGAAACAAATTTAACGGATTTTATCGCGGTTTAATTAGTACACACAAAGGAATTTTATACTGTTTTAAGTTCTCTATGTGTAACTATTTATTAAGTATAAAATTCCTTTGTGTGTACTAATTAAACCGCGATAAAATCCGTTAAATTTGTTTCATTTTAAAATATAGCTTTATTTAATGTTGTTACGCCGCTCAGAACCAGATATATTAAGAATAGTAGTTACTCGCGGGCTACAAATACATGTAAATTTTATTTTTACCTGGACATTAGCAGATCTTAACGTGGGAGACAGTAAGTACGGTAACATGGGCACTAAGTCCAATCTTAAAGCGCATTTAGGCAGAACGACCGACGGGGAACTCCCTCGCCAAACTGATTCCACTATGCTGTCCAATTCTTGTTTCTTGCGGTACATCTACAAAAATTAATAAATAAACAAAAACTATATCAAAAAAATTTATTCAGAAATTAAACCTTCAGTCGTTCTAAACAATATTTAATGGAAATTTTATCTTAATCAAGGTACAGACTACCAGCATTTCAGAACGACCACTGCTGAGAAGAAACGCCGAAAGGAACTCGAGCAGTTTCGGCCCCTATAAAGCCAGAACGGCTGTAATTATAATATATTCTTGTTTCTTTGTTATTAGTGTAACTTTTGCAGAACAGTAAGAATAAACAACAAATTACAATTTTTTTTTTTAATGTGTACATATCACGGGATTTTTTTAAGAACAATGTAATTATGATCGTATTTTTTTACCATTGCTATATAATATACTATATCCACCAAGCGTCAGGTAAAAATAAATATGAATTAAACATTTACACATGTTCTTACAACTTTTACGGGGTGGACAGAGCCAAGAGTAGTTAGGTCACGCTGTGTAGCGACCTTCACCGGAGGGTATATGAACTCTGTCGAATTTTTTACCAATAAAATAAGGTGAAATAGTTTTAAAACTAAAAACACACTTGTACAGAAGACCAACGTCTGAATGACGGCTATCAGCCGCCATGCTCCGTCCGGTGAGTGGGAGAGCCGGAAGCCCAACTTCGGGGATTTTTATAGGCCGGCAACGCTTCTGTGACCACGCGGGCGTTGCAGTTGTCTATGGGCGGTGATCACCTAACATCACGTGATCCGCCTGCTCGTTTGCCTCCCTCTGACAAAAAAAAGAAACAAAATGGAACTTACCTCTTGAGCTTGCATAGGGAATTTCACCTTCTGCGGAGTTCTAGAAGCCAGTACAGCGTGACACCTCGCGATACATAGAGGTAGCGCTCCGTACAACGAGTAGTTCTGATGACGTAGTGTCCAGCCGCTGATGACGTCATACAGTCGTAGCCAGGACAGAGTCTCGCACGCTATGAGCAAACGTGCGTCCACGCGGGCTGAGAGATAGTTCTCGAATATTCCATCTACTAGTCTGAAATGAAGGATTTTGAACGTAAATTTGTGTAGTCTAGCTGCGCCCCCGGGCTTTGTTCTCGAGGGAATTTATACATATAATATGCATGAATAAAAAAAAACTATCCGAATTGAGAAACACCTCCTTTTTGAAGTCGGTTAAAAATAAATCTTAATATATGGGTGCAAATCACACAGAGTAGGTTAACCCAATACATAAAATGAAACTATAACCAAATCTACTAACAGTATTACGTCTTTATCCCTTACGGGGTAGACAGAGCCAAGTCTTGACATTCAAAAGCATGAATGATGGGTGGAAATAAGTCCCAAAAGCAATACTTAGCATAATGATCGATAGAAAAAGTAATTAGCCAAGTGCGAGTCGGACTCGCCCATGAACAGTTCCGTACTATTCTCTTACACACCTCTATGAAAATCGGCAAAAATTCATACCTATTTGTTGTATAGGATTATTAATTTTTTATTTTATTTTTCAGTATTTATTTTTAATGCGGCATTAAAAATACATCATCTGTGAAAAGTTCAACAACCGTCTAAACTTCACAGATTATGAGATACAGCCTGGTGACAGACAGACAGCGAAGTCTCAGCAATAAGGTACCCGTTTAAGCCTTCATGTACGGAACCTATAAAAAGAAGAAACCATGTCCTCACCTGTCATATTCCCCGGCAGCCTGCACAGTCTTGATGATGGCAGTAGGATCCTTGTCATTGACTGTGAATACGGCTTGTAGCGTTTGCATCATGGTTTTGTTGCAGTCCTTCGTGCCTATTGAGGAGTTCATCACATCTTCCATCTTCAACTGCAAACGAAATTTTTCAAATTTAAGCGAAAGATTAACACAAACATGTGCCGCGTACTATATATTATCATTACTAGTACATAATAATCATTAACTAAATTAAAAAATTCGGTCAAGTGCGAGTCGGATTCGCACATGAGGGGTTCCATCCAAGGGTGAATATTTCAGGTTGCTATTATACTGTTGCTACTATATGTTAAATAATATTGGATACAAGTTAACACAATGCAACAAAAATATGTATTTTTTTTTTAAATTACGAACTGAAAATTTAAACATACAATTAATCGTGTTAAAAAATTACCTGTTTAGCGTTGTTATTTTTAACGAAACTAAGCAGCAGTATGGCGGAGCGCACGTCGCCTGCGCAGCGCGACGCCAGCGCCGATACCACGTGCGGCGCGGTGTGTAAACCTTCTAACTGCGACACTAGCGACAGACGAGACGAAAGGCGAGATAGGGACACCCCACCCACGTGGATTATCAGGGCCACTGGCCTGTAAAAATAATTAAAAAAAAAAATTATTACAAGAAAAAAAAAAGACGTACGCAGCGGCGTGTAATCATTTCAACTGCGACGCTAGCAACCAGAGCCGGATTCATCCTGTCAGAAGCCCTAGGCAATGCAAGTCTCGGCGCCCCTTTTTTATCCTGTCATTTCTCTTGACTGACCGAAGCACGTATTGTTAAAATCTTTGCCTTCTTCCCCCGGTTCCGAGTACGATTCTCAACATAATCAAAAATCAAAATATTTATTATACATATATATTATAAATGAGGGCTTCATAGGCATAATGTTTTTTTTTTCTTGGCATGTACGGGGCCTCAGTCGATGCTGGGCCCCTAGGCAGTTACCTACTCTGCCTAATGGTTCACCTGGTCCTGCTAGCGACAGACAATATGAAAGGAGAGATAGGGGCACCTTATCGGAATTCGAATCCTTGGTTCATGTGCAAGCCAATAAGGTTCTCAATTTTTTTTATACGTGGCGATAGTTAGCGTATTAAAAGAAAAAAAATTCCATCAAAATATTTATCAACTACTCATTGACGTATCATACTTTTCATTTAAAAATTCAAACCATTCATTTTTACATAAAAAGGTTCATAAGATGTTCATTACGAAAAAAAGGAGAGAACATTATATTTTCCATCCAAATTTCGACCATATCGATCAAATAAAATATTTAAACTGTAGAACGTGCTTACCTCAATCTGCCAAGCGAAAATCGTCATTATAGTTACCTTAAAGGACGTAAAGACGAGGCATACAAGTCGTTGCAGATAGCTATCACTGGCCTTCGCAATGGCTGAGACTTTTTCTTTTTACCGTCAGAGGCAGTGGCCGTACACCATTTGACCAATAGTTCTACTGTCGGTAATGGTGCGCCATCTATTTCATCTGAAAAAGTTTATTCATTCATTATTATTTAATCTGAGAACTAAATCAAATATTAAGGGTTCCTTTTAAGGCGTAGGTGCTTTCTAAGACGGGATTATACAAAATCCCCACCAGATCGGGAATTATAGGACGCAAACGTAGCCGCGGGAAAAAGCTACTAAATATATCTACCTTTATCTTGTCAAGATAACCACATAAATAGATAAAAATTAAAAATAATAAGATTTCAGCATGTCATCAGTCATGTTTTTCTTACCTAGAATGAGACAATTTGGTCTTCTGTCCTTGTCTAGCACAGATTTCATGAGAGTCGCGTTCTGTAGCGCGGTGCGGAACGCTTCCGTACTCCTTTCGTCTGAAGCGTTTAATTCTACTGGTCTGTAGCCTGAAATATTCAAGAATAAGTGTTTATGAAGATGTAATAAAATAGGAATGTAAAATATACACAATTTGCCTAATAACTAGCAATCCGTCCGGCTTTACACAGGTATTTAACAAAAAATTACCACACCTTATTCATCTTGAATAATGAAGGATTTTGGATAGCAAAGATTTTTTATAAATGGTCCAATTGTTTTGGAGTTTATTTGTTCAAACAAACAAATATTCCCTCTTTGTAATAATCACCTGCTAATTTAGCCAATAGATGCGCAAGCGTCGTTTTCCCGACGCCGGGCGGGCCGCACAGTAGCGCCACCTTGTGGCGGGGGCGGCCGTCCTCGTCCACTTCCGGTTCCGCCTCCTTCTTCCTCTTCCACTGGCTCGTCATTTGGAACTGGCCGGTGCGTTTGATGAACTTGTTTCTTTGTTGAGGCTCTTTGGTTTTAACTTCCTTTTTGAAGACTATCTATTGAGATACAGAAAATAATTTCATCAATTTTGTTAAGCGGCATATCTAGATGAAACCGACATCATATTTTAAAAACTTTAAGCCTTTAAGATGCGGTTCTTTATCTGTATAATTTTCAATAATACTCAAAATATTTCTAGGACAAAAAATTAGCTTCCCCATGCATAATTTAACCCTTGAGTGAAAGTGTATCTAACATAAACAATACACATATCAGGAAAAAGTTTGATTTAATATTATATGTATATATGAAATAGATTTATATTTCTTTATCATTCAATCTTCACTCCCCAAAATTGTTAAAAAAGACAATGAGTGTTTATCACTAACCCACAACAAATACATTTTAAATATATTAATTCTACCCATATACATACCTCTATGATTATTTCAATCAAAAACTTTCAATGCTATTAAAATTCCTAAAGAATCTAGAATACTAACCTTATCCCATAAATGCAGCCAATGCAACAGTGCTCTGTTAACTGGCTCTTCTGACAGCAAGTCTATGTATGACTTCGGTCTATATTTCTCCACCCAGAGGTTGTTGCCGTTGATGTCTGTCTTCATGTCCATATCAGGTAGAAACTCTTGTGATAACTGTGTCTCTTGTCGTTTCTCTTTTTCTTCTAGCTGTAAGTAAGCCATTAATTTTGCATGAGATGATATTATATTCAAAATCTTTCCTTTATGAATGTTTTAGTTTATAAAAATACATACTTCTTCAGGCTACGCAGATATGTATAGCAATAATTTCACCTTATTCAGCACTGCGTGTAACCTACATTCTGTACATTGACAATAGCAATATATTCTGTAATTGGTGTAATAAACGCACTCGGCAGATTCAAACGTCGTTTTTATTAACATCTTCCCGCCATCAAGTCTGTCTATCATCATGCATTTTGACATCAATCTACATGTGCGGAAACCCTAAATACAAGGGCCCGTACAATACTAGTGACCACACTACAGTTTCACCCGCATGATTCCTATTCCTGTAGGAATAATAGGATAAAGAGTAGCCTATAGCCTTCCTCAACAAGGACTATATAGCACTAGAAGAATTGTTTAAATTGGTAAGTTCCTGATATTAGTTCAATCAACCAAACAAAGAAACTCTTCCACTTTATTATATTAATATAATTATAGATGTAGATGGTAAAAAGTGTCCTCATATCATGAAAATTTACTAGATACATGTAATGATTTAAATTTCCAAGCTTAAAAATCTCTTAATTTTTTAATATACTTATTCTAATACTGATAGAAAA
This sequence comes from Cactoblastis cactorum, assembly GCA_020352625.1. Taxonomy (NCBI): domain Eukaryota; kingdom Metazoa; phylum Arthropoda; class Insecta; order Lepidoptera; family Pyralidae; genus Cactoblastis; species Cactoblastis cactorum. The sequence goes on along the minus strand of JADGIL010023176.1, from coordinate 4,617 downwards.
AAATGCATTTCTTAGCTTCTATAACTTATATGTTAAAAGGTTTAGTTGAATATTAAATATGTTAAGTTTGGTAGAAATGGAACTTAAAGGGTTTATTAGTAACTTACATATTTTTGTGCTTCCTCCCAAGCCTTTGAGTATGTGGTCCGTAAAGACAAATGTTCAGAAGTAACATTAAAAGATCTGTCCCATGTCTCTTCAGATTCGAGTCTCACATAGAATCTGTCGCCATCAGAATTTGTTACAGGCATAAATGCCCATCTGAAATTTTATGATTTATTATCTTTATATATTTTTATATAACTGTAAGTAGTTGTAGCTGCAAAATTGGAATGTCTTTAATGTTGTGGTGAGAAAATAAATCATTATTTATTTATTATCAGTTCTTTTTATTCATTTCTGCATGATTTTCTGAGAGATGCTTGTACATAAGAAGATGCTTGTGCTTGTGCTCTGTATGTACATGTACATAATTATAATCAACAAGGAGTTAAAATGTAAATACATTGAGTATTATGCAGAGTGTCAGTGCTTTAAAACAATATCTGTTTAATTTATCATCTACATATGTGGCATCAGTGCATTACCAATAGCATTCCAAAAAACTTAATATACAATTGAGTAACTGGCAAACATTTTATGTATTTGTAATCCTTTTTTGTAGCTGGCCATAAATATATAAATAATTAAAACCAATTTACCTAGGAATATCTAAAGAAATATTATCTTTCCAGCTATAAATAGGTTTTACATTATTTTGTACTCTTGATGGCTCTAATAACATCTGCCTCAGCTTACGACTCTCAACAATTTTATTGATCAATTCCAAGTCATTCTCCTCCTCAGTCTTCTGTCTCTTACTGGGTTGCTCCAATTCCTCGAAGTTAATATCATCAATATCTCCAAATAATTCATTAGCCGTTCTTTTACTTGACACAGGAGTGCTGGAAATTTCTTCCACAGCTGGTAGGTTTGGTGTTAATGGTAGGCCTTCTATGACATTTTCAACTGGTTTTGTCTTTTGTTGTATCGGACTAGAGAAGTCGAGACTCCGTTTTGCTGGAAACTGCTTTTTCTTAACTATATTTGGCTCTGTAAACAGTGCTTGTTTACTTATGGATAACTTAAAATTTGTTTATTTTATGAAGTTATGAGTTATATGAAGTTAATAAAATTAGTATACATTTAATTTATTCTGTCCAATTTTGTAACTGAATATTAAACTAGAAAGACCTTAGATATTCTCATATTAACCTCCAAACTTACCCAAATTTTCTTCAGATTCTCGCATTAATTCTAATTCATCAGCGTACATGAGCTCATACTCTTCATCAGGATCAGGATAATCACTCATTTTTCAGATGATACACAATGAAAATTTAAGTAAAAAGTATAATAGATTCGATAAAGTTATAGATTTATTGATATAATAGATGAAGTAATAAAATATTGTCAATTTAGGTTATATGATACGTTCTTCGATATACAATCATTTAACGTTTTATACAAAAGCCATATATATGAAAATTATAATAATATGAAAACAAAAAGTTGCAAAAAACACAACCAACAGTAAACACCGGGAGAAATCAAATAGTTATTTTACTGTTGTGACATTGACATAACTGACATACATATGTTAAAAAGTCCGCCAATTTAATTTTTCCTGAAAGCAAGCTTAGGTTTCTCATCACTTGTTTTTTGCCAGTTATATCTGTGTTTTGGAGCTATACTTTCTGATGAACTGAAATTAGTCTGGATATGTCTGGAGTATCTAATCGTGCAAGTGGTACAATTTAAAGAGTTTATTATATAAAAGTAAATAAAACGCTCCTTTTAAGAACCCTCGATTTAATTTCTCTCATAATCTATGAGTCTGCTTTGTAAAAGTGGTATCTGATCTAAATACACACTAAATTATTATGATAAAGACTAAACCTAATTATGTTAAAATTAGTGTACATTATAAAACAAAAATGTACTGGAACTTGATTATAGTAAGTTCACTTCACTAGTTTGATTATAGTAATTCTTAGTTTTATAATTACTTACATGAACCTTTTTTTTTACTTTAAATAATTACAAAGTTGGTCGGTAAATAAAACAACACATATCATGTATGCATACGAAAGTTTTTTTTAATAATTGGGTATATTTACAATAGATTAATTAACAAACGTGAGTTACATGGATAATGTTAGAAGTGGTACTGACCAGTAATACTTCGTTACACATTCACACAAAATTTCAAAGTTACTATACCGGAGAATCCTGAGATCATTGGGACTTATTCGACTTAATTATATGTATTAGTAATTGGAATGTATGTATGGCTACGTTGAATGTTCTAAAATAAATCTAAAATAATTTAAACAATTTATATTAAATATTATGTGGTAAGTATCAAACATAAACAGAGTCGACGTGTTCAACGATTTGAAATCACACCGTGCACTCCATGCAATCATTGCTTAATCAACTTTCTATACTTAGATAATACCATTTTTTTACCTTTGACCATTGTTGCTTTGAGTCAGAGAAGCTACAGGTATAAACCATTAATATTATTTTATGGCTCACATGTGACTCACAAAAACGAAAAAAAAAAGAGTGTGGCTGTATATGTAGTGTAGGTGAATACGCTCACACGCTCATGTAACGGATGTAATGTCCTCTACCGCGTCCGATGTGTCAATGTTCTTGATTAATTTTAATTTTATTTGAAGAAGATATGAAACTATAGCCCCGATTTGTATTAATAGAACTTTTAGATAGTCCCTCGTATGGTAGCGAATTTAAAGACGTATTCATATCAATAATTATTTAGAACATGCCAATCTTGATTTTAAGATCAAGGTTTAGCGTTTAAAAATGTATTGCAAATCACTCGTTTTAATTTATTTCAGTGAGTCACACTTTTCAAAAATATCCAACTAGAGACAGGGGCGCATCAAGGATTGGAAAATGGATACCAACTTGAATAAAACAACTGTTTCTATACATTTTCACATCCTTAATATATCCCAGTTAGTACTTTGGATACATCATAAAAAAGAAAAATATTATTATTGCCTCTATAAGTGTAAAAATACAATAAATACTTAATAAAGATATAACAACCGAAAAGTATAACAAAACATGATCACAAACTAGGGAATCCAATTCCGGGATCTCGTCCAAACTTTTATTCTGCAATTCCGGGATTGGATTCTCTATCACAAACACAAATCTAATGCAATAAACATCACAGACAACTACTTGACCTAATCTTAGTGACTTGGAACATTTTACTGAGATTCTTTATATTAATACTTATACTATACCATCCTCATGACACTCAATTAAACAGCTTAACTATGGCACTCGGTGTAGTGTTTAGACATAGGTAAATCAACAATAATAGTATTATTTCGTAGTGGTATGAACCTGCTGCATGCTTTTTTAGCCTGCAGCATGAATGGTAGTACCACACGGCAGTACCACACTTCCACAGGAGACCGACGCCTGAATGGCGGCTATCAGCCGCCATGCTGCGTCCGGTGAGTAGGAGAGCCAGAGGCCCACCTTCCCCGCCCTCCCCATTAGGGTAGGGCGGGGGTTTTTATAGGCCGGCAACGCTTCTGTGACTCCGCGGGTGTTGCAGTTGTCTATGGGCGGTGGTGATCACTAAACATCACGTGACCCACCTGCTCGTTTGCCTCCCTCTTAATAAAAAAATAATTAATGGGTGTTAGAGAAGTTCCTGTCGTGATTAAAACCAGCTTTATCTCTAGTCGTTAAGGGTTATTTCCTCAATCATTTCGCGGTCGTATATGACCATTTTGAGACCGATAACACCGTGGAGTAGGTAACTTGCTGATTTACCTATTCCAAACCACTCATTATGATTGATTTCGATATATAATATTTAAATTCGTGGTATTGTCTACTATTTTATGAAGCAATATTAATTACTTTGAAGAATTTCTAACTTGTTCAAATTAAATTATCCCAGTACAATCGTGTTAATTCCGTGCTGATCTGAGTTGCGAACTGCTTCTCTTTCAGCTACTTGATTGTAGAAATGAACCAAGATGGAAGGTTTAAAACTAGGGAAACTTCTAATAGGATTTTGGCTAACCTATCACTATTTTTTCATTCCATTAATAAGCCCAATTTTCAACTAAATGTGGCCTTCAGGTCTCACGACTCGTGACTCGGTCTACCCTATAAGATACTTTGTAATTAATCTGTATAATATAACTATTAGACTTCTGTCGCATTAAAAAGCCCTGCTTCATTGAGTAGGTACAATACATATATTACTATACTAGCTAATGTCCGCGACTTCGTCCGACAAATGGATACTATAATATCTTGTCAGCCCCTTGCTCGATTACAATAAATCATATCCCTCGGGAACCTACATTTTTCCGCGATAAAAAGTAGCCAATCTTTTAATCTAGCTCATAGCTGTGCCAAATTTCATCTAGATCTGTTCGGCAGTTTTTGTGTGATGCGCGTACAAACATACAGACAGACAAAAATTCTAAAAACAATCGTTTTGGCTTCTACAGGTCCTATAAAGAGCCCCTATGTACATATGTTTTTCTTAAATATCTTCCATGTACAGACATA
>JADGIL010023175.1:2840-14344 GCA_020352625.1 Cactoblastis cactorum | reverse complement strand
ATCCTTTCTTAGCGGACGTCTCCTAGTTACAATCTACCTTCCTGCCAAATTTCATCTTCATTGACTGAGTAGTTTTTGAGATTTCGTGATGAGTGAGTGAGTGTTTTTCGCTTTTATATATATAGATGTAGTACTTAAATAGTAAGTATTAAACAAACTTATATCACGATTTTTGCAAATTGACTGTGCGATGTTTAACCATTGTTTTATAATACACGGCGGCGATTACTTAACATCAAGTGACCCGCCTGCTCGTTTGCCTCCCTCTGTCAGAAAATCACTAGCTTGTCCCCGCGACGTCGTCCGCGTATACTTTTTCAACTTCTACTTATTGTCTATATCTCGGAGACTAAACGGCGTTTAAGATAAAAAATATGCTACATTTTAAGTTATGTAGACTCTTCTTCTACTAGACTATCTTCTAGCTCTACACTACATAAGTACAACTGTAATTCACATCAAATTCCATAGTTCTTGCGTAAAGCACGTATAAACATACATACGGACAGACATACAATAATTTAAAAAAAAATTGTTTTGACTTCTATAGGCCCTAAAAGACCCCTCAGCTTGGTTACAGTTTATTACTTATACTTATGTTTACTTATATAAGTATTACCATTATTCTTGCATGCTTGCAGTTACAAGCGGGAATTTTCGTATAATGGCCCTTACAAATAAAGAATTCCGTTGAATAAAAAAAAAATGATTGTGTAACAGACCACAGACGAGATCTTGGAGAAGTCGGTGGAGGCTGCGTTAGCGGCCGGCTATCGGCACTTTGACACGGCACGGGCCTACGAGAATGAAGCAGCGCTGGGCAGGGCACTCCGCCGTTGGATCGGCGATGATCCTGTCCGCAGAAAGGAGCTCTTCGTTGTCACCAAACTGCCACCGGGAGGTTTGTTAATATTCATTATTAATCAGTTATACACAGTACCCAAGATATTCTTAGATTTTCGTATATCAAAAAGAAAACATCAAGTACGAGTATGATCATGCATGAAGGATTCCATAAGTAAACTATAAGCAACAGGCGGACAGACAAACAGACGGATGAACAGTGGAGTGTTGGTAATAGGTGACCCTATTATCAAATTTTACCAACTTATCCGAGCAGTAATGGGAGCCCCCTTCAATTTGTTTTATTTTTAGTATTGGTATTATAATATAATACCTATGTATGTGAAAATTTCAAATATCTAGCTATCATGGTTCTTAACTTAGGTTCACACACAGAGAGATACAGTGTAGCTTTGTCTTAAAGTATATATAAGAGCTCATAGCACTTATTCAAACTATCATTTCGCAGGGAACCGCCCAGATTTGGTACCAGAATTCTTCGAAGCCTCGTTGAAGGACCTAGGTCTCGACTACTTAGATATGTATCTGATGCACACGCCTTTTGCCTTCAAATATGTGCCAGGAGACCTGCACCCAAAAAACCCTGATGGAAGCATGCAAATTGACCATTCTACGGATCTTATTGCTGTGTGGAAGGTGAGAAAAACAACCGGACTACTGCTTTTAAAAAACGCAATTTTGAGGAAAATTGTATTCCTACTTTACTCATTTTATAACTAAGATTTGACTCTGTGCTCTTATCTAGGACACACATACATATTACACTTGTATTACGTACCTATGTGTTGTATTATTACCTACCGGATATGAAAAGGATTAATTTTAAAGATTGAAAATCAAGTCAAATGATTGAAAGTCAAGTCGTACACGTAAGCCCTCTTCAGATAAATAAATACTGCATTTGCATTCTCGTAAAAATAAGTATCGCAACTTGAAGAACTTTTCGTGCTTTGATGAATTATAGAAACTTAAAATGCCCGTCAAAATTTGATGCTTTGATGACGTATGCCATTTGATTTCACACAAATATGGTAAATTACAGTATCATTTATAATTGTTAAAAATAAAATAGTATTTAAACTGAAATAATACCATTTATTAAAATGGGCGTCTCGTTATTTGAAAATAATAAGTTCTTGGATAGCAAAAACGACCAAAGTTTCGATGTGAAAAATATTGCATTAAATGCGGTGTATCGTACTGATTCTGTTTATAAGAGTTGTGTTTATCCATTGTATCCTACTGATGACGTTGTAATTGTTAAGCAGAAATTACACAAGCCTCAAGCAATATCCAAGAGTGCCGGAAAAGTAAAGAAAAATTCTGATAAGAAGGGTGAAACGGATTCCAGAACCTCTTGGTCCAAAGTTTACAAATCTCCAATTATTATTAAAAGGAACGCTATGGACACGTCCCGTATATTGGATAATAATGAAAATTTGAATACTCTAAGCACATTAACTGCGACTAATGAGCAAGTAAATGATCTCCAACTTGATAAAACTCTTATAACTACTGATGAAGTTAAAAGCTCTTCAGTAACATCAAATTTTAATCAACCGATTGTGAAAAAGTCTACTTGGTATACAATGCCAAAATTACTTTGTCCCTGCTGTTGTGGCGGAGAAGATGCTGTAGAATCAGCTTACGCTAACAGGAGCGCCACAGAATCCTATGAAACCATAGATCTGAACACAATTGACATCACTTCATCAAATTGTTTAAAGTTTGATGCATCCCTGATGAGTATTTTGCAGTTTCATGAATTAATGAAGAAAAAGAAAACTCCAAAGAAATATCCAAAATTAATTAAAATTATCCTTCGAAACACTTACAAGAATGTTGCGTTCATATTGGAATCATTAAAATCAGGCAATTAATTAATTACAATCAACCTTAAAAACTACTTTAAATAGAACTCTACTGAAAATATTGTTTGACATCTAGAACTTCTACTTATCTGAAATAAAAAATGCAGCTTATTATATAATGTCAACTATGTATTGGATGGAAAATAAAAAAGCCAATAAAACATTTACAATTTAAAAATATAAGATTACAATCATGTCGTAATTAAAACATTGAATTTTCGTAAAAAATGCATACATTTCGAAATTGGATAAAAATTCACCACTCCGCAATATGAAATATGCAGCACATTAAAGAACCATGTGTTCCAAAAAGAAAAAAAGATCGACCAGGCCAATATCAATCACTCGCAGGGAAGCTGATGTGGAATACAAGGAAATCAAGCGGACAGGAAAACACAGAAGTACAGCACTTAGCTTTGCCGATGCTGTTGATGTATGTTTCTGCACTGTTCATTATAATTTTACAACAGTATATGACAAAACTAAGCAGCCATCAGATGCCGTACAGCTAAGAGTCGGGGCGAATTTTGTAAACGAAGTGATTATAAAACAATGTATGGAACAGTTAAAATGCATCTATAACCAAGATTGTACTAGTATGCGAAACTTTATCATCGGATCAAAAAATAACATCGATTCGGCTACTACAGTATCAGTAACAACAATTACACGTTTGGAAGTAGTTCCTGTTAATACGACGCAAAAACCGACAAACATAAAAAAGTCATTTTTATCAAAAATACGTTTTTGCTTCGTAAGAAATTCCCAGAGAACAACTAAAAGCGAGCACCGAAAACCACATAAAATTATCACAAAAAAATTGGCCGAAAATGCAAAGAAGCATACTACTAAATATGTCAGCGGAAAATTAGTAATTGATTCAAATTCAGAAATAAAAAAGGATTTCAATCATCATCATCATCAAAGCACGATCATCTGCCAAGGCTCAATGAACCCATCGCAGCTATTAGTGACGAAATCTTATTCGATATCATCCGATGAGGGGAAACAGACATGCTCGCGAAGAACTAAGAGAGAAGGCAGCATTTTAAAAATTATGATAAACATTTTGAGCAAAAAATTTAAAAAGAAACCTTTGAATGATACTAATCTTTGTGAAAAGAATAATAACGTTATTGTTCTCCATTTGCCGAAAAATGAAAGTAGTTTATCAGTCGACGTGGCACCTTTAACTAAAGTTTGTAGCAAAATAGACCTGAAACCTTTGGTTATAAATGATGAAAACGGTTTCTTACCCGAAACCCCAGATATTCCAGAGAGAGTTGACAGCTTGCAACACAATAAAATATGTGGACCTGGCGAAATAATTATCCGAAGACATCTTTGAATTCTGTTAACAAAAGTTAAAATTATGATTCATCAGGTGTGTAACATATTATTTACTATGCTGAGTTCTCAATGTAAAAGAAAAATATATTAATAAACTTTTAGTTTCATTATTCCCTACCGTCTACCGTCTTTTTATCTTAACATAATTTCTAGAAAGAATGAATTAATTAAATTGGTAGTATCAATTTAATCATGTACCTATCTTACGTGGGTTTAAAGGATCCCTTTAGATATTCTGCCGAGCGGACTCTTATCTTCTATTTTTTATATAATATAAATAATATTATATAATATAAAACATAATAACGTACTGTATTTTTATATAATATTATATAAAAATTACATATACAGCACATTATTATAAATAGAGTAAGTAGAAGAATTGATTTATTTCTTAAACACAGTTGCAAGGTACGGCAAGGCTCTTAATCTTCTGTGTTCTCGAAAATTTTCATTCGTTTACGTACCGACATTTAATTTTCTAATAATATTTTATTAAAAATCCATTACATTATAATAGTACTCTAAACCGACGAGCATGTATGAAAAGATTGCTGAATGTGGAGGAAGGGAAAGAAGTATGTATGTTAGGATAAGTGGAAGAATGTAGTTTCTGCCTAACCCTATGGGAAATAGACGTGATCATATGACATGCATTTTAAATATAATATATACGGACAAATCACACAAATTGAGTTAGCCCAAAACTAAGTTCGATACTTGGGATATGGTTAGTCAACGATACTATATATTATAATAATTACATATGTATATAGATAAACATCCAAGACCCAGGCCAATCAGAAAAGGGTTATTTACCATCATGACCTGACCGGAGATCGAACCCGGGACCTCCTGTGTATCGGTCAAATTCATTAACCGTTATACCACGGAAATCGAGGTGCAATGTATAATATGCACGTATTATAATAGTCGGGAAGTAATATTAATTGAGTGCTCATCGTTTCAATACTTTTGTTTCTGCATGAAGTCAGTAAAAATAATTTCTATGAACATAACAATATTTGTTTCGTTAAATTTCAGACTATATGTAAGCTGAAGGAGACTGGTCGTGTGCGGCACGTGGGGGCATCGAACGTGAATGTAGAGCAACTACGAAGGCTGTGCGCCGTCCAGAAACCGGAGTGTCTACAGGTGGAAATTCACGCGCTGTGCCAGCAGCCAGATCTTGTGGCAACTGCGAGAGACCTCGGCATACCAGTGGTGGCTTACTCCCCCCTCGGCTCTAGAGCTTTAGCCGAGGTTCTTGCTGAAAAAACTGGGTTGGTATATTATCCAGAAACTGGCCGACCTGTCCGCAGTTGAAGACCACGCGTTATGCCAGCTGCTAGCTCTGGTGGTAGTTATTAGTAAGATCCAAGTACACATCAATTAAATAAACGCATCAAAGAAAACTTGGTGTGAATACGAATATTGTATACGTGTATACAAAAAGTTTATTGATATAATACTTTTGGTACTAAAGTTTTAATAGATTTTAGCTATACAATGTTCCTCTTAAAAATTTATATCTATTTAAAAGCAAAATTATAAAAAATAGCATGAGTTTTAAAGTATGATAGGTACCTACTTGTATAAAAAATTTATTAATGTCATTCAATTTGCAAACCACTAAGTAAGAATCTTTTCGCGTGTTCAGTTTAGAAATTTTCAAGTCAAGAGTGAATAGGTATTATCTAATTTACGTGTACAGGTGGTACACGTAAATTAGACACATACACTCTTTACACTACTACTGTACACTTTAGTGCTATTTACGCCAGGTAAGATTAAAAAAGTCAAACTTAATCAGATATCTAATAAAACAACAATATTGACAGTCGCGAGTACCCGGACTTGTTGAAACTACCGGTAGTCCAGCGCATTGCGCAGGCGCACGGACGCACTCCTGCGCAGGTGCTGCTGCGGTACACGTTGCAGCGAGGCCTGGCTGCCATCCCTAAAAGCACAAACCCGGACCGGATCAAGCAGGTACTATAATGTTGTAATTCTCTTAAAAATATATAAAATACTTAGTACGTATACTTATTAGTTATAGAGGAAATATTTGTGAGTTTGTGTTTTGGGAGATAATGTACCCATCTTCAAAAATAAAGTTTATGTATCCAGGACATTTAATTAATAAGAGAGCAAAGCGAGCTTATCCATACCTACTATGCTATATATGTATTTATACATACACTTTACTATTATACCTACAACTTAAATTTATTTCAATTACAAAACAAACTGACAGAATCAAGAGAAAAATACCGCTAGCTTTTATAAAACTGTTTTTTTTATTATTATTAACTCCCGACGTAAAAAGAGGGGTAATAAGTTTGACGTGTTTGTGTGTGTCATTCTGTCTGTGGCATCATAGCGCCCAAATGGATAAACCAATATGGATAATGCTTTTTTTGTTAAAAAGGTGATTTAATCAATTTTTAACGACGTTTTAACCCCCGATGCAAAAAGAGGGGTGTGTTTAGTTATATTGTGAAGCAGGATTTTAAATTTTTTAATTGCTTTACATTACCAATTTTTGCAGAACATCAGTCTCTGGGATTTCGAGCTTAGTCCCAGTGAGATGTCGGAGCTAGCCGCGCTGGACCGCGGCGAGCTAGGCCGCATCTGTGACTTCTCCTTCTTCATCGGCATGGACAAGCATCCCGAGTTCCCGTTCAAGAAATAGTTCAATATTCTCATATCGTTTTAAAAATTATATCTCCGTTACCAGAAATTATAAGCAAATTAAATAATCGACCAGATAATGATAATGATGAAGTGAAAATCCGGGAAACAGGCTTGATAATATGAAACGTGGGATACTTAGTTTTTGTCTACTATCTTGTCCGTGTTACAGATCGTAGCTTGAATGTAATGAAGAAAGTTTTATTGTAATAAAAAGGCACGGCAAAATAATATAGTTTTTGTAAAAAAGTAAGTAATAATACAAACACCGATTTTAAAAAAATCCACAATAATTAAATACTTCTTTGGTTTGTTGTGACTTTACATGCCCTATGAAACCGTAAGTGCATAATTGCAATAAATTTGCATTCATTTTAATGTTTATCCAACAACGTATTGAAGTGCAGTAAGTTATGACACAGTGCTGGTCACTTTCAGTGGTTTAACTTGAAATTCATTAGTAAAATCACATTGCTTGGTGAAAAATGTCTGTGATACTAAGAGGTGCTATCCGATTGTACTATTATCTTAATGAGGAGATCGCGGGTAAGTGCTTTTTCTATTTTGTTAAATAATTAACAATAGTCTACGGTCAGAGTTCAAACGACAAACTACTTTCTCTGTTGTAGGTAATTATCGACATAACTAATTTATAAAATTGGTAGGCATGTTATGCATGATTGCTTGGCATTGGGATGATCTAGGATGGATTGAATTTTTACTGATCTACTGTGCAAATAGTACCTATTCGTGAATCTAGTTCCTACGTAGATTCAAGAATGATATTATTCCAAAATTTGATATTACATTCGCCTCTAAATACTTTATTTGTAGATGAAAAAACTCAAAACTGGTTCTTGATGCGCACGCCATGGCCTGGTCTGGCGTTCTTGGTGTTATACCTTCTGACCGTCAAGCGATGGCTACCAGCATACATGCGCACGCGGCCGGCGTACAACTTGCGCCTGCTCATAGCCGTGTACAACATTGTGCAGATTGCTGCTTGCTTTTATATATTGTATAATGTGAGTATCACCTCCTGGGTATAAAGTATGACAATAGCATTCCCAATGGATAGGATTTGCTAAATATATACAATATATGTGTGCTCGCATGAGGTGTCGTATATACAAGTGATACATTCGATTGTTTATTCTAATGTGTCTGCAATTCTGGCAGTCAAAGGGCAGCCGAACGAAAGCTTTCAAAATGGATGGTCAACTTCTTCAACATTAGCAACAATAGTTTAGTTTTACGGTATACCTCTTTTACTGAAAAATTGTAAGATATAAAGTAATTTAAAGGCATGGCTAGATTATTATATCACTCTTACAAAGCAGACGGACAATAATAAAGAGAGAAAAATAAACAAGCACTTTTAAAGCTTAACTAAACTTAAGCTACTATATACTTGTATTTTTCATTATTTTGTCTCTTTTTTTTATAAATCTTTTTGTAAGTACCTAATACCTACGTATTTAGAGATGTGAATTTCCTCGATGTAGTTTTTCATGTTTCCTCTCAAACCTCAGTGATTTATCGAAGTGTATCGAAATGTAATTTAATGTAAATGTGTAAACGACTGTTGAAAATGTTAAAGATAAATGTTTGTGCAGAGTCTAAAGCTCGGCTGGCTGAACCACTACTCGTTGGTATGCCAGCCCGTGGAGGACGGCCCTCTCGCTGAGGAGTACGCGTGGAAAGTCTGCTACATCTACTTTCTTGTCAAAATGGTTGACCTCTTTGATACGGTAATTTGTTTTCTTACAGCTTTTAATGAAAATTAACTAGAGAATTATTATTCATAGAGGACTACCGTTAAATTCGACACATAAATGTGAATAAAGAATTTACTGAATTGCATAAAAAGCGGATATTTGCGTGGACTTTTGTGCACAAATCCTTGGGCAAATCACACAGATTGAATTAGCCCCATAGTAAGTTCGTGACTTGTGTTATTGGATACTAACTCAACTGTACTATGTTTTATAAAAATACTCATATATTTATATGTACATACTTATAGTCACATAAGACCCAAGCCACTCAGAAAAATACACAGAAAAACAAGCTGTTGAACTTTCTTAGAATATTGTCAACTCATAAAATTAAGTCAAATATTTCGTCATTTATATCTAGTATTATATAATCTGTGATTAAATACTGTTCATAATATATATTTTTTTCTTTATGTTCATGTTGTCGATTGCAATTGAATAATGCTTTCTGAATGTATATCTATGTTGGCAGGTATTTTTTGTTTTGAGGAAAAAAGTACAGCAGGTATCGTTTCTGCACGTGTACCATCACTTTGGAATGGTGATGGTGTCGTGGGGTATGGTGAAATGGGTACCAGGTATGTTATTAAAACAAATTATAATAAGATAATCATTGAGCTTCTGGCATAATAGGGATCAAAACGGCACGAGTTTCTTTTGGCGTTTTTCCTCGGCAGTGGTCATAATGCTGGTAGTCTGTAGCTTGATTAAGATATAGGATATTTATTACATACAAACATGAAAATTGGCTTTGCAGGTCTTAATTTCTGAATAAAATTTTACGTGTGTGCTGCGTCGGGGGTTTTTGAAAATTTTAATTTAATTAGTACTCGCAATATTCCTTAAATTTATATATTGATACGATATACACACAATATTGTATCTAATTCGTAACAACAAGTTGCTTTAGGGATAAGTAAATGTTTTAAGGTTTATTATTATTTATTAGAAATAATAAGCGATTTATGGACATAACATTTTTAAATCCAAGCTACTTTTTCGTTTTCTAACAGGTGGTCACGGCACTTTGTTGGTGGCTGTGAATTCATTCGTGCACATTGTGATGTACGTATACTATCTTCTGAGCACCTGGGACGAGACCTACAAGTACTCCCTCTGGTGGAAGAAGCACGTAACACAGTTACAGATTGTGAGCATCACCAGCTAATACCTAATATTGAGACCGTGTCGAATGATTAACAGTCGAAACTTAAAATGACTATCAATAGTATCTATGAAAAACTTCGAATGATGTAGTAGAGATAACGCACGTTTTTGAGAGGAGCTAGGTTTGATTTCCGATATTTGTTATTTATTAATACACTATCATGCCGATATTTATTAATACATGTCATGTCTTTATCCCAGAAGACATAGACAGAGCCAAAAGTCGCGCTGAAAAGGCTACGTTTAGCAGAAAAATGGGATTATTTGTGGAATGGAGATTCAAATATTGTGAGAGGTTGTTAGCCCATCGCCTATGAGAATGTTTAAAGTACTTTCTCATTAGTGACTTGTCAAATTGTACGAGTTGCGGGGGAAGAATCAGCTGTCACATTATTTTTATTTCCCTCCTAGACCAGCGTTATAATGAGTAGCCGATATTTGTTTACCGTTAAAGTCAGAGATCAAGAACACCTTTATGAGGCAGCAGGTATACAAATTTACATTTCTTGAACCGTGACCTCGTTCTTTTCAATTTTATAACAATAAGTAGTATCTTTATCAAGACACTGGAATTCATTTGCGATAGTTTTAAGCATGAAATTACCATTTTCATGTTTCCTTACGATATATTTTCCTACACAAAAGTAAAGCTACTATAGTCTAATAAAGCTATACCTACACGAGTCAGATATCCCTACAAACTCGAGGAGTATGAGCGAAACTGGAACCCCTTCTGGCGCGAAAAACTAGTGTAAAACAGCTTAATTTTTGTGATAGATGTCAAAAAATAAAAAAAATATTACGTGTCACTGTTACATTCACTCTGAATGTTCTAGTTCATCCTATAGATGTATTATGGTTATATATACCGTTCATCCTGCTGTTATGGAACTCATCTTTTAAAAAGTGTGATTCCTCAATCGACTCTAGTTTTCATAATAGACGGTTAAGATACCTAAAACGATATTTTTTCGTGCTCAAGAAGTTAATTGCCAAAACCACTCGACCCTCATAAAACATTTTTGTTTCAGCTTCAGTTCACACTGCTTTTCCTTCACTTCGCGGCGCTGGCACTTGCGCCGACGCAGTGCGCGTACCCGCGCCCGCCCGCCTATATCCTCTTACCGCAGAACCTCTTCATGGTCATCCTCTTTGGAGACTTCTACTATAGATCGTACATCAAGACAAAAACTACGTAAATATCGATTGAGAATTCTGTGTTACCGGTAAAAATTGCCAATTTTCAATGAATTTTGATGTTGCCCTTACTTTGCAATGTGTCTTTCTTTATGTAACGTATTTATTCATAATTTCTTTAATACATTGTTTTATATATATTTGTGTTTTACTGTTTGAAATAACTATGTAGCGTTTCTAGCTGTCAGTTCCCGAAAATCCCAGGTTTGATTCCCCTTGCGGACAAATTTGCATTAGCAAAATTTCCATCAGATGTTTGGATTGTGGTTTGTTGATCAGAATCTACAAATAAACGATTAGAGTGTTGTGAAGTGGTAGGTTCTTAATTAGTATTAAATAAAACATTCAGTACTCACGGTAGAAGAATATATATGTATTTCAAAAATAGTACTGTAAATATTTATTTAAGTCATTAACACTACTCAGCTTAATTATTACTATTGCAAACAACATTAATTTACTATAGAAAAAATGTATAGAAAAAAATATTTTTTAAACCAGCTTTGAATATTTTATTTGAATTTTCAACTACCTATTTAAAAATGAAATATTTAAGCTGTCAAAATCTTAAAGCACTTGGCGC
>JADGIL010023157.1:0-14907 GCA_020352625.1 Cactoblastis cactorum | reverse complement strand
GTGTTTGTTTTTTTCTTCAATCTGAATACTAAGCAGATAAAAAGCACGTTATAAAATCATTGAAGCTATACACGTAATTGTCAACATTTGTATGCATATTTATTTTGCGGGTTCAAGGTGCCAGTTTGAATGAGATTGAAAGTAAAGTTCTTTAAGGTCAAAAGAATTTTTAAAATGTAAACATTTTTTTCATGTTTATAATAATCTAACATTAATTATTAGTTACAATATTAACCGCAGCCTCGTCAAATGGCCAAAAATTTGTCTCGATGTTAACATATGCTTATTTAAATAGTTTAAGTTATGTATTAATTATTTTAAGGCCGGTAACGCTTCTGTAACCGCTAACGACCCCCCGGCTATTGCAGGTGTCTATGGGCGGCGGTGATCATTTAACATCACGTGACCCGCCTGTTCGTTTGCCTCCATCTTTCATTAAAAAAACATTTGAAAAGATCTGTCGTTCATTAAAATATTATGTCACATTAACATTATCGGTTAAAATAACGTTAAAATATTAATATATATTTTTGTATTACCGTTAGATAAATCAAAATATTACATGATTCCAAAGTCAGATAAACGGTTGATTTTCAGCCCAATATACCTCATCCATAAGGCAGATTTTGATAGAGATTGAGAAAAATCTAGAATTACATAAAAATTCTATTTAGGTAAACGTACAAACTAAAAAGCTTTAGTATTTTTTTTTATACGCTAGAATCTCTACCCAAAAGGTTAATAACAGAACATTCTAAATAAGACTTCGCTGTCCGTCTGTCTGTATATCTGTCCGGTCACCATATATGTTTGTCCATGTATCACTAGGATGTATGCCATAAACGTGATAACTAGACAGTTGAAATTTCCATAGATATATTCCATAGATATTTCTGTTGACACTATAACAACAAATACTGGTTACTTATTTGACACCTCATTAAATAAATAAATAATAATATATTGCCAAATCGCACAGATTGAGTTAGCCTCAAAGTAAGTTCGAGACTTGCGTTATGAGATACTAATTCAACGATAATATTTTTTAATAAATACACATAAAGATAAATATCCAAGACCCAGGCCAATCAGAAAAAGGTCATTTTTCATTATAACCTGACCGGGGATCGAACCGGGACCTTCTGAGTAGGTCATGTACGTTAACCGTTACGCCACGGAGATCGTCATTTCATTTTTATCATTTACAGGAGAGATAAGGCAAAATCCCGACTGTCAGTCAAAATCCAATGTACCGCACAGATAGAAGGAGAGTACGAAATGAAAGGAAGTATACTTATCCTGCCTATTGAGGGAAAGGGAAAAGTTCACGGTACATTTAGTAAGTACCCAATATATAGCTATTTTATTTAAAAACGGACACTTGGTTTCGAAGATTACTCCTTACACATAAACTCACAGATTTACAATATTTCCTCTTTATAATACTAAATATTAATTTACCGTATAAATAAGTTGGAAATGTTCAACTTTGGTCAGATCATATTTTTCATACGGCTCCGTATAATATGATTATAATTTTAACTTTGAAATCATTAAGGTAGTGTAACCACTGAAACTATTAGATATACGTAAAGGCGGAAACACACTTGTAATGGCGTGGCGTGATGCGCCAGAAACCAACAGGTTATATATGGACAGAGAAATATATGAATGTCGCAGCGTGGCGTGGCGACACGGTCTACAATATATTAGCCTTTGTCGCGTCACGACATACTCCAACATGTATGTTTTCGCCTTAAGCCTTTAAATAAACATTATATTAATAAATTACCGAATTTACGTTTCAAGTTCGACCTAGCAAAAGGTCACTAAAAGCCGTACGATCAACAGCACGTCAACTCGCTCATACTTATAACAATTTCGACACTATTACTACAACATAAGGTCCAAACAGAAAGCCTTGGCTTAACAACATGACGTAATATTTATTTCCGTGTTATGGTGCCTTGATCTTGATAGCTTTCATCAAATATACGTACTTGTTATTGAAACCTGTTGTTCACCTTGAAATTAATCACATCACTTCTTATTACTAGAGCAAGGGCATTCAGAAATAATTTTCTTGACCATTTTCCTCGTGCACCTAAGTATTATAAACTGTATTATAATTTTCTTAGTTAGCTTAGACAAAACAAAACATGGTGATTACCTACATTAAAATTTATATGATAACTTGCTTTTGCCCGCGGTTTTGGTTTGGAATTTGATCTGCCGCTTAGAACTATTCAAGACAGAATTCATACGGTACATCATCTTTGTGTAACTTCAATGGTTTAGGCAGCCAAGATAGCTTTCAGACGGTAGATTTTTTACCAACTTAATTGACATGTATCGTTATATTACGACCAAATTTACATAAAATAATTACATAAATAACATAAATTGTAGCCTAATATGTTATTCTTATGTATAACCTTAGTAACCTAATAAAGTTCCATTCAAATCACATCTCAATAGATTTTTCATGAAAGAGTAACAAACACATATGTACATAAATCCATCCAAACATATGTACATACATCATCACAAACTTTCGCATATATAATATTAGTAATATTGTGTTAATTTTTAATTATACTTGGCTTTAGACTTACTTTACTCTTATTTTTATTATTATACTTAGAACTCGTAAGTTTTTATAGAATTTAATAACGTAACTTAAAAATGCAACCATGACTTAATATTATGTAATTATTTCAGGAAAAGTGTTGATCAGCATAGAAGGAGAATTGGGAGAAAAAGAGAAAGGAAATGAAAAATATTGGTTCGTCAAAAATTGGCAAAGCAATTTCGAACTCAAAGACAAATCTGACTTGGAATTCGAAAATTTATTCAACGGCAATGAATTATTAGGTAATAAATAATTGATATTTTAAATAATAACTAGCTCTAGCCCGCGGTTTCGCTTGTGTCTTTAGGGGGGGGGGGATAGAAAGAGACAACAAGTAGCCTATTTCATTCTCCAGCCCTTCAAATATCTCCATATACAAAAATCACCCTAATCCGTGGCTCATGAAAGACAAAATTTTTACTTTTATAAAAGTAAGTATGAATTTAATTAATGTCAGCAATTTAAAACACTAGACGAACAATTCTGATATTTTAATCTACCCTCTGGCTTATCCTCACGTAATAGCCTGGTGTTGCGACCTTGGCTTTTCTAGGCTAGAAGCCCACTCGGTTGTATACAAATAAGGCATTATCAGCAATCTTTGTCAAGAACCTTTCAAGCTGGGTGACCAAATAGTAATGGTAAAAAACAGTCTACACCTCTACCTTTTTCAATTTACAACAGACCGGCTCTTGTGTTTTACTAATTATTTTTATTCAAATTTCAAAATATTATCTTTATAACTATGCCCAATGAGCGTGACGACAAACCTTTACAATACACATAGATTAAGCAGCTTAAGGTGATATACGACGAGAGTGGGAATCTGGTTTACCTGACAAACTGTTAACACGCTGCCGGAGGCCCGACTTTCCCACCCTCCCTAAATGGGGGCTTTTTAAAAGCGGGCAACGCTTCTGTGACTCCGCGAGTGTTGCAGTCTATGGGCGGCGGTGATCACTTACCTTTATTATAAAATAATGTAACTTCGAATTGCAATATTTTTTATATGTATTTTTTTTTTTAATTTTTGTTAAGTACTTATATCACCCATCAACCCTAACTGAGCAAGTCCAATGAAAATCACCCTACACCATAACTATAAACCCAACGAAGTCAAAACTGGAAGATGCTTAAAGTGCAGTAAAATTTTTACGTTCGAACGAAAATAAATAGATTTCACTGTTCCGTTTAAGAGTTATACAATAAAATGTTAGTGCTTTGTGAGAATAGATCTGAACCTGAGAAAAGATGCTTGACCTGATAACTACAATAATTACATATTTTTCTTTATGAATTCATATTTCCATGCAATTGATGATGAAATGCAAAATATTTAGTCAATCACTTACATAAGGTAACAGCACTGTGGCTGTAGCCCTATTTAAATACGTAATATACATACTTAATTCTGGTATATCCCCTCTTCCTAGGTAGACTTAAAAAAATTGATTAAATCAATGGTTTCAACATTTTTGGTTTCAATCTATAACTATGCTAATTAACAAACGTAGTTGCCATAGTAAAAATAGTATATTTTATAGAAAGCTAGCCATTCTAACGTCATATGTAGATCAATAAAAACTTACAAGCTTCACTATAAAATTGTCTTGAATCGTAATGAATATAGTAAAATGTCGCACTTCGCTGACTAGACCTATGTAACTAAGTGTTGCTATTCATGTAAATAAACTTAATTCACTAGAAAAGCAAACAAATGAAAGTGCACGATGCATGCCTAAACAACGACTCCTTTAACCTCAACAGCATACCAAACACACGCTTAGAATTCCCAAGGCTGGAGAAGGACGTTAGGGCATCACGATTCACGTCTCTCCCAGGATGCGAGCTGGCAACACCGAGCGAAGCCGACCATAAGTTAAATAAGTCTGTGTTGCCGACTTCCGCTGGCTCTTTGATTCGTATCTGAAGGGAAATGCGCGGTGGTCATTTGAATTCGCAGTTTTATCGGAATCTAATGGTTTATTAATAAGACAAGATTATCTTCGTGATGGATACAACATATACTACAAAGAATTGTAACACATTTTTTATTTTTAAAAATCTGCTATATATTTCAGTGTCTACGCAGGCGTGTATTATAGCAATTTTTTTAAATAAGATAAAACACTTATCCTTTTATATATTATATTTATCAATAAACTTAAAAATATAAAAATATCTGTGCATCACTGACGCCACCACTATCACCTTTTCTAATTTTATTTGCGGTTGTTACCAGAAAACCATTGAATTTATATTTGTTTAGGCGTACAAATAGTAAGTCGCGTGTCTTCGAGATAATATAAAGATAATGTTTGTATTGATACCACGTGCATAGATAATGTTCTCTGAATATTTATATAAAGTATCTCGTTTCTTATCGGTGCAGTATTCCAAATAGATCAGGATATCTCAGCATCTTATGGGATTGTGAATTATAAAAATGACAATGTCGAATTTTTCATAACTATTGTATCAATATGTTGACGCCAGTTATGGTAACAACATTCGAGTTGAAATTATTGTAGAAATAATAAAAATATGTGTGGTAACTAACAAAAAGCAAAATATTTTTTTCTCAAGTATACTAGAAAAATGTACTAATTGTGGAAAAGTTTAAGTTTGCTCTGATTATTTAATAAACTTGCAGAAAACGCAGCTTTATATAGGCTCGCGATATTTTTTATTTAAAGTTTATCCGTTTGTTTTGTACGGGGGTTTATAATACCTGCATCTAGTCAATATTTATTTTTATGTAATAAATATATAGGGGCAAATCACACAAATTGAGTTAGCTCCAAACTAAGTTCGAGACTTGTATTATAGGATACTAACTCAACGATACTATATTTTATAATAAATACATATATGTATAGATAAACATCCAAGATTAGTTTAATTGACAAAGATTTTTTAATGTTTATAAATAGTATTTTATGTTCATATAACCAGTCAGGTCAGGTCATGATGGAAGATGACCTTTTTCTGATTGGCCTGGGCAATCAGAAAAAGGTCATCTTCCATCATGACCTGACCGGGGATCGAACCCGGGACCTCCTGAGTATCAGTCAAGTACATTAACCGTTACACCACGGAGGTCGTCTGAGGTTATATGAACATAAAATACTATTTATAAACATTAAAAAATCTTTGTCAATTAAACTAAGCGACGATTAACATTCACATTAAACAAATTATCAACCCTGAATGAAAGTACCGGAGAAGAAGCGACGTCCAGGACGTCACTTTAATCAGTCATAAAAACCAGTGTAACTGGAGCTGTAACTTTTGTTATCGATGACTGGAGCTAGGTCTCCGTTGTCTGGTCATTAAAATAATTGTCTAAGCATCCGGCCGACTAATGAGAACCAAATGAGAGGGTTGCGAGCCAATCGATTTGTCCCCGTGAAGTAATAATCTTTTCCGCTGCTATTTGTATTTTTATATTCATAAAACTTGAATAATGTATATTTAAAAAGAAGTATGCTAAAATACAATTTACATATAGGTAAAAAAAAATATTTTTACCGATATTCTATAAACCCACTAACAGTTTTAATCGTACCATTACTATTTCTTTCGTTTTACTTAAAGTTCTAAAGAAACGAAGCCAAAGGGCACAGTTTTGAAATAAATGTCATTACACCTGTTAATGAGATTCACAAAATGGCGCCATAGAAATCGCATCGAATATCAAATCAAAAAAGAAATCATATCCGATACCGAAACAATGCGTTGTCAAATTTGCCAGCCATTGGTATGCAGCGGTGTTGCTAGATTTAAATAACAAATTTTGTGCCTATACACATGATTTCGTTAATGTCGATGTTGTTCGAATACAGATTTCGTAGGGTCGTGTTTCCGCAATTTTAAGCAGTATTCGACAATTTAGATTTTTTAAATTGAAATGGTTTGGCATATGAATTAGATTTTGATAGTTGGAAAAGTATATTTAGATTATTTAGCACGTGTTTATTGCAGTCATATTTCCGGTGAATTTGAAAGTGCTATTTTTACAAATACGAAAAGATAGTTAAAATATCGTTATTATTTTGTTTGCATGGAGTAATACATATACTGTAATGTACCTATAACAGAACCCTAGAGATAACGGAAAGAGAGAGATTTTGTTGATTGTAATTTTAATTATTACCTATACCTGTAAAGTTAACACCATATATATTGCATTTTCATTGATTTAACAAACAGACAAATTGTCCACATTAAAACACATACACATTAAAAGAAATACTTTTCTGATGACGACTAACCATTGATTGAAAGATTTAAAAAACCTAAACGAGCTTGTTCAGCTGCTACTCTCACCTAGAATAACGTCCCGAGCGTGGCAGAGGCACGCGGAGGCGAGCAGCACGACGGCGGCCAGAGACATCTGCCGCGGCATGCTGGCGACCGGTCAGCCGCGTCGGCGACCCATCCGCTTCTGGAACAACATACATACAAGCATTGAAGACAAAATATCGATTCACATGGGCACACTAAATTACAAGGTGATTTCCACATTAAAGTGTATATATTAATGTACAGGAAGGAATCACTTTTTTTTCTACTGATAATTAAATTATTGATCGAATATTGATTTTATATCTGTAGTTACTAGGATTTCTGTAGCGTCAAATTGTGAGTATAACATCTCATTTTACGATCTAGCTGTGCTTCATGGCTTCAGCGGAGGAGAAGCGTAAACCGCTCACTAGAGGTAATAAAGCGAAGCGCTTTGTGTTAATTATTATTATCCACAATACACATTTTACTTATTGATTTGGGTATACTTTACATTATATATAACCATCAGCCGTTGTATTCGGATAAGCAGGTGAAAAAAATAAAAATCTACCAGGCCAAAATTTGAATAAATAACTGTGCGATTATTTGATTACTGATAACCAAAACGACGAAGTTGATCATGAAGAAAACCAAGTTAACATTAGTCATATTAGTAGGAAACAATAGCAAATCATGTCATAACATAGGTGTGAAGCGCATCTTTCCGTCTGAAAATAGCAGCACTTACCACGGCCAATAAAATTGGACATAACGCTGTAACCGAGTGGGGGTAGTCAACCTAGTGTTGCCATCACTCATCTCAAGAAAATTATATAAATAATGCTCTAAATAAAAAAGAGTTTAATTCGAAGAAGTAGTTCTTTTTACATTGCAACGTAAGTAAATCATGCAATTAGAATTTGAAAAAAAAGTAGTCTTTGTTTTATTCTTGATTAAATAAATATTGAAAATCGTTTATTATTATCATTCTTTCACTCCAATGCTCCTCTTAGCTCTGTTTACAAATAATGTTGAAATGAAAAACACGTTAGCCAGGTTAAGTTCACTCCATTTACCAAATTTCATCAAAATCCTCTCGGCGATTAGGAAATGCAAGGCTAGCAAACAACAGATCTAAAATTGCAAATTAAATATTAGTATTGTTGAAACTTGCAACACCAAACGCGCTTAAATGTCAGAGGTTCTTTTACGAGCGACCAAATTAAGTTAGCACTTCTGGAAATTTGAGGCTCGCAGCCCGTGCATGCTTCATTAAATATGGTTTTAGGGTCAAAATACACATACACTTATACCCTGAACTACATAATGTTGGCCACAACAGATGCTTTAGAAAAAGCATATTGAACCCATTGTAAAACACTAGACCTGAACACTAACACTAGATAGCTACTTGTATCTAAAATACACAAGTGAACACGACCAAGCAAAAGTGATTTCATTGAAAGAAAGCCTTTTGAGTTCCTATACAGATTCAAAACAGAAATTTTTGATGGAAAGTTGGTATAACTGAATAAAAATTAACTATATAGGTAGTCATAAATTAATCAAAGTAATTGCCGGTGTAATTTGGGCGAAGATTGTTGTTTGCAAATAAAGACAATTGAATGAAAATCAAAATCTACATTCAGAAATTTAGTAATTATAATTATTCACGTCATTATTTCATAAATAATTTATATCCTAATCAAGCTACAGACAACAGTATTTCAGAACGACCACTACGAAGCTTTTTTGCAAAAAAATTGCTAATTCTAATACTAGTATTTATTTTGGATATGAGCTGAGAATACGTCGGTATTAGACAGTGCGTCGACACAGTAAACTGGGGTATATGAGGCTACTCAATTACTGTTCCAAGAATATTACAGTCTCTATTATTCATACGTTGAAATAACCAGTTGAAATGACCATAATAAAATAACTATTTTGCCTAACAGATTGTTTATTATTACTTATACTGTGCCAAAAACAACTATGCCTAAAAATTATATTGATTTATAATTTTTCACGAAATAATGAATAATAATACGTTCAAGCCGAGTTTGACAGTGTTCTTGAAAATGAACCTTCATTGAAAAATAGCATCCCACCAAAAACATTTTCATGTAAATATGTAGCCGAGTCTACGTCGCTTACCCTGTGAAAAAGTTATCAAATCTTGTATAAAGCCAAGTTCTAAAGACTACATGCTCTAAACCTACATGGTCTATACAAGACTTCAATCATAATATATATAAAAAATTGGTCAATCTCACGTAGAGCCAAGATTCTTGATCTTTGCGCCCTAACTTTACCATGCCTAACTACAAAAACTCTACATTTAAGTCAAAACATATGGCTTGGCCGTTTTTCTACTGACACGTAGATTTCATAGGTATTCGTTCATCGAGTGTGAAACAAAAAGGCCAATCCACACGTTTTGACTAAAATGTAGAGTTTGTGAAGTTAGGCCTGGTAGGGTGCATAGACCAAGATCTTCGCACAACATTTTTAAAAAATTTTACTATTTAGCATCATCCAAACCAAAGTTATGACAGTTTATTAAAAGGACGCAACGTTTGATATAAAGATAGGTAGTGCCCATGCCCATGCGCTTCGCTTGGCTCGTCTTGGCGGGAGCACTACCGCGCCCCCAAATACATATTTTTAATAAATTTCTACATGGGATTAACTGAGGCAAAAGTTATCATTACAAAAATGTAACAATATTGAATCCCGCACCTAGTGTCCGATTTCAGTGCGTCCGACGTATTTATAATCCACCCTCGACACTGAATCACAGTTATTTTATATGTTTATTTAATTTCACCGGATCAACGACCTGTGTATTATTTTTACAAAGTTCGTTATGTCGAAAACCTCGTCTCGCGGCGTGTACTTGCTCGCAATCAAATTAATGTAAATTAGCGCGTGGTGAGAAGCCAATTTTTATTCAAATGCAAAAATTAGACGACTTTCATTTCGCAAATATCACGTTTACTATAAGAGTCGTTTCTCTATAGCAGTATACCTCTATTTTTCATTGTAATATTAATGCGTTGCGGTGGTTTTTAAGGTTTCGTCACCGAAGGGTAAACCGAGAACCCTATAACTAAGGCTTCGCTGTCTGTCTATCACCAGGCTCTATCACATAAACTGTGAAAGCTAGATAGTTAAAATTTTCACAATCATAAACTGTGAAAGCTAGACTGTTGAAAATTTCATAATGTATTATATTACCGCTAAACAACAAATACTAAAACAAAAATAGATATTTAAGGGGGCTCCCATACAACAAATGTGATTTTTTGCTTAATTTTGCTCTATATTGATAACGGCAACAAGTAAACGCTTGAAATATTCATGGAATATGTATTTATAAATTAACTTATACCTATATACTATAAATATTACCATACAATAAAAGTGATTTTTTTGCAGTTTTTCATAGGCAATGGTATGGAACCCTTCTTACTTCGACTCGCACTTGGCCGGTATTTTTCTATTATAATTTTTAGCTTTCTTTGAAGTCGTTCGGCGGTATCACTATCACTACATAGTATACTACAAAGTCGCTTTCCGCTGTCTGTCACTATGTATGCTTAGATCTTTAATATTACGCAATTTACATATTTTCATGCGTTTTTTAATGCACAAGGATGGTTTTTGAACCCGCACGAAGCTGGGGCGGGTCGTTAGTTTAGAAAAATTAAAACGAGAAAAAGAAATCGATAAAAGATAAGTTTGTAATTATTTTGTTTCAAGTGAAAATCATAAAATGTATTTCCGGACTGTGAAGCAGGAACACGATAAACTGAGCCGCTGCGGCCGCCTTCAGGACATCTGCTTCAAAATGAAATAGTACATACTAAATATACCTCGCCGTAATTCATAGCTTGTTTGTGTTTTATCTCTATTTACGGTTATCGTCACCTATTTTTAACACATTATAAACACCCTATTCTATCACAAATAAATCATCCCCAAAGAGTTGGTGAGTATTTTAGGGCTCGATAAAAAGTGAGCTCACCCTTAACGGATGGGGATCGAATATATGCTATGGAGCCCTCCGCTTTGTTACCTGTAGGGTTGTATCACACGATATTATGTTCGAAAAAATCTACTTAAAGTCACACGATTAATCAAGCAAGAGATAAAACTCGAAATCCAATTTTATCTCGTTATATAAAAAATAGATTCAGCAAGCATTTCTTATTTTTGTGAAACAGATCATGTAATTTTTGTACTTGAATATTTATTTTATAAAGGATCGTAAAAAATCACTTTCGACGACCCTCGTCTCCATACGGCACGTGTAATACGCGCCTAAAATATAATTGTCCACAGATACGAGTGTAAAAACTAGCACCATTACAAGTATAATTTTATTGGGAGCTCACATAAAAAAAAACGTAATATTTTTGCTGTTTGTTATTGATAACGGTACGAAACGAACCCTTTGTTAGCATGTCCGACTCGCACTTGGCAGGTTATTCAATGATAATGGTACCGAACCCACAGTGCGCGAGTCCAGTTTGCATTTGCGCGGTTTTAGTCATATTTTTCTTTTTGCAAATTAAGCCAGTGACTTTGTCCATATCTCGGGATGACTATTGTCAATATCTCGGGTCCTAAGCAATGTATTTTTATTTAATATTCCTATAAAATTAGCACATTTGTTTATCCGTAACTTTTTAACCGTCAAGTGAAAATTCTATCGAAACCGATAACAACTCTAATTATTTTATTTATTATTGTTTTTGTAAACAGTGTTTAAACAATATTCAATAAAAAAAAATATATTTTTTCGAAATACTTGACAAACACTGCAATTTCATTTATTTTATTTAAAAAAAAACTTCTGTAGTAGTCTCGAGTTAAATTTTTGAATAATTTATTAGTTTATTTTCCAGCTCAGCATAAAAATATTTACGGTTTGGTAACGCCAATGCGCAGAAACTGTATGGACACGCACCCAAGTTATTGTCAATTGTAACAATATTTTCGATTAAAAAAACTTATAATATTGACTGCTTGCAACATCTTAAAATGGATGATTCATGAAATCTCTTGTACTTGTACTTGTAAAGGTTTATGTATGATAGCTTAGGGGCAAATGACGCTGATACTGGTGTCTTAAGTTCGGTAAAACAAATATTACACAACGCCGCCAGATGGCGCCCGTTTTTATATGAATATTTGTAAACACCGCTTTATGAGAATATACAGGCTGTTACCCTTAATTGTACACTATTTATTTAAAAAAAATATTATTTCAAGTAATTGCTGAAAATCTCGAGGTGTTTGTAATCGATTTATAACGAAAATAACCGATTCCTTTTGTAATATTTTTCATATATTTCATTTGCATACGTAGCGCCATGTTTTACAGCCTGGCCCTGTTTAACTGGAACGCTCACATCGACCATTAGCAGAGAGCATTCGCGAGCAATTAGCAATAAATGATGTGTTGTTTGAAATCACGTCGAGTTTCATCGACGTTTCGCGACCTTGATTATTTTCCTACGGAGCTTATACAGGGATAATAAACAATTGCTTCCGTGCTGTTTTGAGAAAATGTATTGGGAATACTGCGTTTGTTTTTCATAAGCCTGTGGCTAATAGTATTTCAGTAGCATTTCGTTGATTTGGAATTTTATATGCAAGTGCATTTACATAGGGTCTAAAACTGCTCAAGTTTCTCTCGGCACTTCTTCTCAGCAGTGGTCATTCCGAAATGTTGCTAGCTCGACTAAGTAAGACATTAGATTTTTTTTTTTTGCCTTTGATGATCTTATTTATAAATAAGGAGTTTTATTTAGACATCAAAGCTCAGTGGTTTGCAGCAGCTAAAATATATAAATGAGTTGTTGGTTGGCGTGCCGTGAGTGAAATGACTGCTTCCTAATATAAAATAAAAAGTTTTTTATTTAATGTAAGTTCCTATCACTTATTAATTACAGTTTCAGTTTGATTATAAAAAGTAAATAAAATTGGTCTCACACCAATAAAAACCTGAGAACTCCTGTTCAACACAGTTCTTTGTTTCTTTGGGTTCAAAGTCATTTTGTAGTTACATCTAATTAGATGAATGTTTACAAAGTTTAACTACTCCGAATACCCTTTCTAAAACGGCAAGGTTTTGAGCAGTACACAATTTTGCTAGTATTTATGAAGTAATCAGAAATAAACCAATCGCTTTTCGCATTCGCTCGCAGCAATAAGAATCTCAATTTTCACCTTCGCACCGACCATCGCGAATTAGATGTTGCTCATTGTTCAACTCCAAACATCCTGTAGGAGGAAGCGCGCGTGCGCGGTAAATTTCCTGCTGCGCGCGTGCGCTGACGCTGAGCGCCCGCCCCGCTGGATCAGGCTCGCACCAAAACTGAACTCAATTATAGGCTTTTTAGCGGTCGACGTTCGAAAACAGAATTTTTGGAGCTAGGTCAAAAAATAATTATATTTTCAAAATTTAAAAGACTGTTACTGCAGGTAAAGTCTGAAATAGATCTAAGTATCAATAACTCAATGATATTACATTTTAATGTTTAAATTATATTAGTAAACTAAATAAGAATTGTATTCACCCATTAATTTTCATACCAAACAGATCACAGAACTAAATCATTTTGATCTAAGCAAACAGTTGAAAGAAATCACAAAAACCGGCCAAGTGCGAGTCGGGTTTAAGCACGAAGGGTTTCTAACCATTATTTATGAAAAGCGGCAAAAAATATGGAAACTCACCTTGATTATTTATTTAATTTTGTTTTTAGTATTTGTTGTTGAACCGGCAACAGAAATACGTCATCTATAAAAATTTCAACTGTCTAACTTTTACCGTTAATGAAATGCAGCCTTGTGACAGACAGATAGAGAAGTCTTAGTACATAATAGGGTTCCCATTTTATCTTTTGGGTACGGATCCCTAAAAATGAAGTAAAATTAGCCATGGACAAATGTCGAAAGAAGTAAAATGTACATTATGTCTATTATTATTTACTAGTAGTACATTTTTGTAATTGTACTAGTAATTAAAAACAGGGTCTGACTCTGTAGGAGCGACGCAGTTTAAAATCATTTGGATGTCGCACTCGGCCGCCGCAGCCCTCTCGCTATTTATATACATACGTCCATTACCGCAGGTGAGCAGAGCAGTGAGCACAACATGAAATGAAATGGATTTATTTACGTGAAACACGCTCCCACATAATATACAAAACAACCCACCTATGGGTACATTTTCAATATAGTTATGAAATACAAGAGAATACGAGATTACACCAAATCGTGGAGAAATGAGACCACAGACTGTGGCCCAACATCACACATATTAATTAAATTATACATATAATAAAAAGTGATTATAGTTTTTGATTAAATACAAAAGTGTTTCAGAATACATATTTCCGATCTATAAATCAAATTACATTAGTTAGTTAGCGAAACAAACACGCACAGAAAGAAATATATATATTGAATGATTGAATTTAACTTAAATCAGGTTAATATAAAACTATTACCGCTTTTTTGAAACGTATTCAGCAACCACGGAAGGTTCGCCTGGTCATATAACTCCTTACTAACAAACAATTCTGCCGACTGACAGAAACCAGCGGAGGCTCGAGCCTCGTTTGAAATGCCCAGTTTTACTACTTCTGTTAAGTTTTTCTTAATATCTTGTTTTCCTAATTATATAAAATATAGGCGTCTTTTTCGGTTAATTAAAAAGTGTAGTTACTTAATAAGTATATATTTTTAAAGTTGACGTTCAACAATTAAAATAAGTAGGCAGGTAATTTGGTAGCGGTATGAGCCTGCTGCTTGCTTTTTTAGCCTACAGCATGAATGGGCCGGCTCGTCCGGGGAAGTACTGTACTCCCACAGAAGACCGACGCCTATGACGGCTATCAGCCGCTATGCTCCGTCCGGTGAGTGGAAGAGCCGGGGCCCAATTTCCCCGCCCAAATAGGGAGGGCGGG
>JADGIL010023138.1:0-23254 GCA_020352625.1 Cactoblastis cactorum | reverse complement strand
TCGTTCCATCCGTTCACGCGTGATGCAAAGACAGGGATTTATTCAATTTTACATAATTCAGATATAGATTTATAAAACTATAAAATACGTATAGAATAACACTGATAACTCAATAATGACTGCCAGACGTCAGACAACTAAAAAAAATCATAGACAAAAGAATATTTAAATCCCACAGACTGAGAAATGTAATAACGTTGAAAAATTCCGAGACACGGGAATTAGAGATGATTGAATGAAATCACGTGGAACTCAGACGGCGGCGTGAGCGTGTTTCATTGGTAACGGACTTATTGATTCTGCGGATGTGAATTAAACGTGAGTGTAGATTGTGGATATTCTGTATAATAATATTATTGTTTAGTCTTTGGTTCATCATCGTTCAACTGAATGACGGACAGCGCATAGCCGTAACTACTGAACGCAAAAAGTTATAAGTAGTTTGTCATGTAAGTTCCTTGGAGAGTGTAGAGGAGCACTAAAACAGGATTGATGGAAATTCCACCCCGAAGGAGGTGAAAAACTTTTATATTGGAAGTTAATCTACGCATGCGAAGCCGTGTACAAAAGCTAGTTTCTGATATAAGAGAAGGAAGCTTGCATCCAACGCCTTCCTGCGACCTTGATCTATGGACCAATCTGGTCCCGGTTCCCGGCTCCGACTCTCGATAAGGTCAAAATAATAATGAGCTACTCTAATTAGCTTGAGTTTTAGATATTTATTATGTGTATTTGTTATAAAATGTGTCGTTGAGTTTTATCAGATAGCACAAATCTCGATTTGGGGCTAATTCAATCTGTGTGATCTATATTTTTATTTACTAATGTAAATTTCAGAAAGTTAATGTGCTAATGAATGTACAATATAAGTCAGAGTAAACACGGTTAAAAAATAAAGGAATCCTACAATGGGACGGGCAAACATGAGCAGACGTCAGACCAGACTGTTCGAGGAGATTTGAAGACGGTAATGTGTGCATTTCGTATCGTGAGACAGTGCAGTTTGCTAGCGGTACCGACAGCAAAACCGCTAGAATTTTTACATTAATAAATAAGTACATTTGTAGTTATATTTCTTTATTTGTATATAGTATAGATGCTGATTTTTTTATATTTTAGTTAAATACACAAAAATACACTAAGTATGAAAGATATAATATGCCAATAAGAAAAATATTATTTTCTATCCGGGAATCGAAAGGCGAGACCTCTCGATTCAGGGACAAAGCCTACGCCATTTTTTTTATTCTTAATTTTTTTTCATAAAGGTTAAGATTATATACCTAATAAGAACGGCAAGTCTGAGTCAAGCACAAAAATTTCCAATCATTATATTACAAAAAATATAATTAAAAAAAAGACAGACGGACAGCGGACTCATAATAGTGGCGTCACGTTTTTACCCTTTGAGTACGGAACCTTAAAAATTAACAGACTTTTATGTAAACAGTACTTAACAAGTGGAAATATACCACATTATCAGGGAATCGAGAGCATTTGAAAGATTCATACGTTTAGCAAGCATTATGCTCGGGGCTCTATCATAAGAGGCGGCTTCTGTCTCCGTTTGATTTGTCGATTTAGAATTAAAGGTTCTTCAGATGAACCATAGTTGCAAGAAAATCTGTTATTTATCTTTACACTACTGCTCGAAAATGGGGAGAAATGTTTTATAGTTACATAATATGTTATTTTATGAAGCTTTTTGAGTTTACTGAGTAACCTATTTACCTATTTCTTTTTATATTAATAAAATAGGTTATGAATTTTATTACATTGATACATTGATTATTCAAAAATCCATTCAAAATAAATCTTGAATTTTTGAGCAACATATTTTGGGAGTACTAAAGTCTATTTTGGGAAACGCCAGAATTATATTTTTATAGGAATTTTATAGGTGTAATTATATGTGTGAAATAATAAGAGTAGCCGGTCTTATTATTTCACACTATAAGTGCGTTAAGTATTCTGAATAACAGAAGAAGTGAAATGTAAACATAAACCAATTACAATGATTCAAAATATATATTTTAACAGCCTGTCAATGTGAAAAAGTTTGGTAGGCTTCGTGCGTATAATTCAAGCCGGTCGGTGTGAAAAGAAAAGTGCGTTCCGATTTTCTCCACGCCGATCTGTGTGAACGGACCCTAAGTACTCTGTAACTAATCTGTACGTAATCTGTGTTAGAATTATTATCTATAACGTTTAAAACACGTTACGTTTAAGTAAGAATAAATCTGTTAAATCATACCCGTCATTCGTATATTTCGCATTTAAATCTTCCCAAAGCATTGAATACTGAATAATCAAAAGATATAAAAGATATATTATAAAATCCAATATGATTATTCCCACACCCCACGGCTCTCTAAATAAATTAACGAAATAAGCTTAGTCATTATTTCGTATTCATTAATTAAGATCACATGCGAGGCTTAAACCAATCTTGAGAACAATTGCCTCCCAACTCGAGTGCTGGGGTGGCCAATTTGGCAGTAATTCGTGGACTTTTTGTTTCATTAATGTACGTATTTTATTTAGTTATTTTTGTTTGTTTTGACAGTTGTTTTAAAATATTATGTTTGAAAGTAATCATGCAATATTTAAAAAATTGACGTGTTAGTTTGGCCATACAAAGAGGTAATGTCGCCAGTCTTTTGGATACGTTATCATACAACGACAGTGCCGATTTGGGGTCTATTTTTTATTTAAATTTGTTTTTGTAATAGATTTAATTTTAGTTTCTAAATTTATATTTTAGTATAGTTTTTGTTTAATATAATGTTATATTTAGTTATTAATAATTTTTATTAATAATTTCTTTATTGTTGATAAAATCACATAAATCGAAATAGCTCCACCGTATTTCTTGATTTATGTTATGGAAAACTAATTCAGTGAAATTAATGACATCAGAAAAATTATCACTTGCATACAGCTAATATACAGTTACTCGACACTAGATGGCGGCGGTATTTTAAAATCTAGTCATGTGCCTTGAGAAAAATGGTGTCATTGTTAAGGAGCCAAAGATCATAGATGGTATAGTATACTATCTTTAGGTTTAAGGTTAAGGGGTTGTTGGAGTTTCCCTCGGCGTTTCTTCTCAGCAGTGGTCATTCTGAAATGCCGGTGGTTTTTATTTTGATTAAGATATAAGAGGTATTTAAATAATAACGTGAAAAGATCCCTTTAAAGGTCTGGAATCTGAATAAGGATTTTGATTTGATTTTAACGTCATATCTTTTTTTTATAAAGTTAACCACAGACATTTACAGGTCGTGGGATAGTGTAAGCTCACTTAGCCCACTTCGCTCGCTTAATAAATCTTTAATAATAATAATAATTAGTCATCCTACACTCAAGACAACAAGACGTGTATTACTCTTACTCAAACTTTTGTATAGAAATCCCGAAAGAAAGGATCCCCCTTCCCCCCAAAGGGGTGGGGGCATGATAATACGTTCACACACAATTTCGTTTCAAAAGTGTCTGTTCTATTTGAGAATCAATCTGCATATTTATATGTTTGTTTGTACGCTCGCTACGTCTGTACTCTGAATTTTAAATCAAGTATTTAATAAGGAAGACTCTTAGGATTCGTGACTTGATTTTTTTTTTGATACCTCCGTGGTGTAATTGTTAACATATTTAAGGGCTATTCAGGAGTTCCCTTCCTATTCAGGGTTCGATCCCTGGTCAGGTTTAGATGATAGTAATTAATGTTTTTCTGATTGGCCTGGATTTTAGATGTAAATTTATTACCTATCTGTATTTACTATTAAATACATGCACTGTTATTGAGTAAGTATCCCATAAAACAAGTTTTGAATTTACTTTCGGGTTTTCTGATTTACAGCAGAATCCTTCAAGCAAAAAGGTTATTTTGATTTGACTAAGAAATATATATTCTTTCTTTTTTGTATAATTCAATAACGTAGTTTTCATGCTGTAAATTCATATTCTAAAACGTAATATATTTATTCTGTATCTGATGTCAGTGTAACACCAGTCCAGACTCCCATCAAGTCAAACTATCCGAAAAAATACGAATATCTCCGTAGAATAAGCCAAAATAAGAACAAAAACCCTTCAGTCGGTCCCCGGCGAATCTGTTAACAATGCTTAATAATGGTTTTGAATCGCGATACGTTCATTAAGACGGCTTTTGTTCCGAAATGTATTTGGGGGTAGGCAAAAATTATAACATACAGTGCGACGCTGGTGTAAGTAGTAGAATATCAATGGCTAGGGATGGCTCTCGAGGGAAAACTGGAATATTCGCAGTTTGAATCGGGTGGTTTGAAAATAGAATGGTTTTGTTTCTTTTTGAGATCTGAGTTGGACGATTAATTATGTAATGATTTGTTTACGAACGTTACGGATATTATAATTTTTGGTGATATTTTGTGATGATCTCAGCTTTATCTCAATAATATGATGCATTGATTTTCAAAAAGTTTTTTGTAATATATATTATGATTCCTAATGTATATTAGGAATCATTATAATATTTTTTATGTATATTAATTATATTTTAGTCACCATATTTAAAAATATATTATTAATCTTCGTGTTTTGTTACTAATTTACCAATAAATTAGATTATGTTTTGCTTACTCAAAAATAAAATATGTTATATAAAATCGGCGGACTTATCATGAAATAAACTGGAAACATGGTACCAACCATGAATGCTTACCTATCAAGAATTTTTTACTTTAAAAACAACATTATATTGCTCATGAACTGACAACCCTAGCACATACGTCTGCTAAATATAAAGTAGCGACGCCTCGCGTTAACGCTGAGAAAACACCGAATCCACAGGGTGTTCTAAATTCATTTTCAGCCTAAATAAATAATTTCTCTTTCATACGTTCTCCTTACAGTGGAATACTCTTTTTCAAATAAATTTCAGATGATTATAATTCATGTATTGTTCAAACAATTGTATTATTTTCTTTCTAGTATTGAAATATGAAAGCATGTTCAAAATGGGGTAGGTAACAATTTGATATCATTAAAAACTGTTAGAAAATTAAAAATTACGGACTTCAATTTGTACCTCAGAGGTTCAAAAGAAAAACATGTCTTAAAACTAAACGATTCGATTAAGAAAAAGAATTTTAGATTAAGAACAATGATATGAATATATCTTTGTTTGTTCTTAATCTAAGACAAAAACAAGTCATCATAAAAGTCGTATATTACTACTTAAGTATGAACTTAAGTAGTAATATACGACTTTTTTATATATATTTTTCATTAGTAGCTCATTTTTTTATTTAACAAAACTTAACCTACCATTACAGTTAGCGTATTCCAATATGACAGGGTAGCATTTTACATTGTTAATTATGTAACATAAAGATATGTATATTCAAAGTCGTTACTGTGAATTAACTCAAAGAACAGGAGAAAAGGTCAATTCTTTCGGCCACTTGGTTAAACACTCTCAATGTAAGTAGGTATACACGTTTTTCTATCAAAATGATTACAGCAAGTTTCTCACCTACTACATGACAAAAATGTATTTTAAAAATCTGCGCTAAAACAATCACCCTGTTCATGATTACCGCAAATATTAAGGCGAAATTACAGGCGGGTGAATACACAAAATTAACTACGCTTCACGCGTGACTTTATTTCCAATAATTCATTATTGCCGCTTGAAATAAATTC
Organism: Cactoblastis cactorum; assembly: GCA_020352625.1. Classification (NCBI taxonomy): domain Eukaryota; kingdom Metazoa; phylum Arthropoda; class Insecta; order Lepidoptera; family Pyralidae; genus Cactoblastis; species Cactoblastis cactorum. Next base: position 17,566 of record JADGIL010023138.1, on the reverse strand, counting down.
ATAAATTCATTGTAAATGTATAAAATCGCTGGTTATGACCCTGGGCTCTAATTCCGTGGGAATCGTATTATCCATATGAGTAATCTGTATCTATGCTATTTTAGATTTTTGGTTTTGACAACGTTTACGTGCTTATAGAGTACCGGGTTCTATCCCCGGTCAGCTTAAAAAATTAAATGCTTTTTTCTGATTGTCTTTTTTATTTAACGTTTATTTAAATATGTACTAACTCAATCTACGTGATTTGTCTTTTTATATATGTTTATTTAGAAATTTGTGTACGTTTATTTGTTTTTGAATAAATTTGTATGCAGTAATATTTTTCAGTTTTTAGTCAGTCAGATTTGGTCAAAAGTATACAATTTTATATACACATATGAATATTATACCCTACTAACGGGCTAGACAGAGCAAATACTTAATAGGAAGACATAAAGCTAGTGTAGAGCCAAAATAGAATATATATATTTTATCAAAACAGATTTACTCATAAACATAATTTCAAATACTTTAAACTTCTATCAACCTACTTACCTATTATCGTGTTATAGATTTATGTGATGGTTATTTCAATACTTATATTATTATCATGACATATAAAACAAAGTCTGTCTGTCTGTTCGCGATAAACTCGAAAAGTAATAGACCAATTTTCAACGATAGGGACAGTGATCCCTGAGGATGGTTTTAGTGTAATATAATAAAAATATTATAGATCTAAAATTATATGTTAATATAGGTATAAAATTTTTAACTTTATTTGTTTATAATTAACGCCCAACGAAGTGGGCACGGAAGCTATTTTTTTATTAAGTGTCGGATAATGTTATTCGGTGGGAAACGCACATACATATGTACTTTAGTAATTCAAACGATTATATTTTGCTCGATTTCTGTGTCAAAATCAACAAGAAACATTTTTGCTTATTAATGTCGTTCCGCTACTCGATGATAGATAGCGCTAGGATATAGTTTTGTTTCTGTTTGCGCGAGATAAGGCTAGTAGTGTGTAGGTTATTATTAAGTTAGAGAATATTTATATTTTCTATTACGCCTAGGAAATATATGAAAATTTATATATTTTAATCAATAACCATCATATAAATTTCAACTTTTATGATTAAGAATAAGGATTCCTTTTTTTTGTCTTTTCTTATAATTTACTGTATTACATCTTATTGTTTTGGTATACTTACAAAAACACAGCTTTTTGGTTTAAAACAGTAAACGTGCGCTACAAAATAAATAAATAATTTCGCATTGCATTTTTGTTTTCTCATATAAGTACATATTTCTGAACATTTAACATCTGCATGCGTCACAGACAATAAGACAATAATTTTAAAACAAAAAAAAAATAGATGCACAGGAATCGAATTCGGCCGTCATAACATCGATATGATCTGAGATACCGGTTAATAAGACGTCAACACTTGATATCGTTAGCATTGTCTTTCCTTGTCTGTGTGTCTGTTCTTTTGTTTCGTTAATTGGGATAGTTAGCCAGGGATGACTTGTGTGTTTGACTCGATGGTTAAGATATGTATTATAGTCATGTTTTGATAATAAAACAAGGAGTTATGGTTTACTACTTAAAATTGTAATTTGATTAAATCTCTTGTAATGGGTGAGTTGACGAGTTGCTGATAGTGATTTCAAATTAAGTAAGATATGGAATCACGTCTGTATCCTTTACGGGGTAGACAAAGCCAAAAGACGTGAGACGTGAATCTTCATTCCTTACATATTGACATAGTGGAATTGAATGATTCAAAATCAAAATATTTAATAAGAAATTAGATCACTCAGATACTTTTTCACGTCAATATATAAAAAACGTTTATATCTTAATCAAGCCACAGACGACTGGCATTTCCGTTCTTTTTCTATTGTATATCAAATTTTCACATTTAAACCGAATGGTATGAGCCTGCTGCATGCTTTTTTTAGCCTACAGCATGAATGGGCCGGCTCGTCCGGGGCAGTACTACACTCCCACCGAAGACCGACGCCTGAATGGCGGCTGTCAGCCGCCATGCTCTGTCCGGTGTGTGGGAGAGCCGGACGCCCAACTTCCCCGCTCTCCCCATGGCGGGGAATTTTAAAGGCCGACAGCGCTTCTGTGACCACGCGGATGTTGCAGTTGTCTATAGACGGCGTTTGCCTCCCTCTTACATAAAAAAAAAAATAGTCATCGAAATATTGAAAATGGGGACACAAATTAGCTTTCAATTAAAATAAAATAACTCAAACGTAGGTATTAAAAAGATACAAAAACTATCGATACTAGATCGAGTTCTCGATTCAAGTCGAACAAAAGACAGGATGTGGTCGTCGCGTCCGAACGCACATGTATCTTAACAAAATATATAAGGTTTAAAAAATTAACAGTATTTCTTATTAGTAATGTGATAAAGTTGATATTTGAATGACGATTGTTTATAACGGTGTCGTTTGTTAAGTTGTGAGGTCGCGTGCGTGCAAATCGATTATCGGAAAGGATTAACGATCGTGTGATTTGAGATCGAAGGATCGATTCGAAGATTAATTGTGGATTGAAGTAAGTAGATACTAATGTGTAGGTTTTATTGTTAAGTATGCTTTAGATACAAAAAAATTGATTAATAATAGGAGGGTAATTAGTAAGAGGAGAATTAGTAGGTAAGATAGGAAGAGTAGGCAGCTCAATAATTGTAAGAAAATTGAAGAATGTGACTTTTCATTGAGTGCAGCTAGGCATATGATTTTAAAAATTTTATGAAATTAGCAATGCTTCGAGAATTTTTTTGAATAATCTTCTGTAAAATATAAAATATATTTACCTAAATTACACTGTGTAAACTTTTAAAATGTTGTGAATTGGTTCTTCTCGTTCTAGTTTATTTACCTTATCCAGCTTAAGTAAACAATAGTCTACAATAAATTCAAGTGTTTACAAAATTTTGCAAAATAAAATGCGAGCCGTTCATCATCTTGTAACCTTTCCACTCTAAAATATAACAGCAATAACAATGTGCCGGTTATTTATTGAACAAGGTAAACAGCTCGCTACAATTCGCTTATATCTCGAGACGAATCTTCAGTTCATGCTCTCCTTCGAACTTCATTTCCCAAACGGATCGTTCCCACGGCGTCTGCACATCACTACTCAGCCATCATTCTTCTTCAACGAATTCCCGGACAAACAATCAACCAAAATTAGTCCTAAAAACTATCGTAATAAAGCTGTTTATTATTTGTTTTTAAAGCGATTAGAGATGCGTTCAGCATAACCTCTATTCGAATTTCAAAAGGCATTGTATTATTTTCATTTACACAATTTTGTGGCCAGTTCTCCTCGAAATAAGGTTTTGTTTTCTTTTTACGAACACTGGCAGCTGAGACTGTTTCAGCGTGGCGAATGCATGTAATACAGTATTCAAATATTTCGTGAATCATGGGCATTCGTGTGTATAATTACGTTTTTACCAGGGCTTAGTTTGTTGTTTAGGGATGGCCAATGATTATGATATGTGTGAAATATTAAAATTTTCATTAGGTAGCACATATTTTACAGATTTTAATCAAAATTGAAAGCAATTTTATAAGTATATAGGTACTTACAACGAAGACAAATTAATCTGGACCAATAGAAAAGATAAAATATGTACTTATATTTGACTGACTTCAATTCGTAAGATTAATTAATCTCAAATAATTGTTTGTGCAACAAAATACCTACTTTTTTTTAAAGCCTCCCTAATTTTTTCCATATCTCCATATCTCTATCTATCAATTTCTTGTTCAACCTCTTTAAATCATTAGATCATGTCGTCCTTGGATTGCCTCTTCTTTACTGTAATACATTTTATTTATTTTTTTATAAAATCGTTATTTTTTTGCCAACCCTGTCATAACCATAACGGGCTTTGCGTAGCTCAGTAGCGAATTTACATTTGGCCAGTATCACGCTGCGGCCGATCTTTGACCTCACTAATAAAAGCCGTTTTCTTTTTTCAAACGTTCCAAATTTGAATTTCTTTCCCATTTTAATTGAGACAACGAGATAATTTTTTTTTTAGTTACCGGAGTGTACATTTAAACTTAGTAGCTCTAAATCATCATTATATGAGACCTATCAGCCAAGGTGTGATGTAAAAAATTAATGCCCAATGCGCAATTAAAATATTTAGTACACTCGTCTAATGCTTTTTTAGAATTATATTGTGGGATTGTTAGGATCTTAAGGGATACATTTTTATAATTTGGAATAATTATAAGATAAAATCTAAAATATAGTTTAAGTTTTTCAATGATAACAACAATAAAAGAAAACTTTTTATGTGATATTTAAAAACAAATACAATATTAGTCAATTTGAATTGCCTACAAGACTAAAATTAAAAAAATTCCCTATTATAAACTATAATAAATGCCTTACATTATTCTAGTAAAAAGCTAAAATTCATGAAACTGCAAAAAATTAGTGCATTTTACCAAACATAGATATCACATAGGAAACTAGCTTTCAAATAAAAAATACCGTACTTATCGAAATCAGTCCATCTGTTTAAGAGCTAAGATGTAAAAAGCAGACAAATACCTACACAACAATATGACATTGGTGTCAAACTTATAACGCCCCTCTTTTTGGGTTGGCGGTTAAAAGTGTCATCAAAAGTTTTGATAAGATATTAATAGTATGTTAACCGTAGCTGATAAAATATCATAATTGTTAAAATATGTATCTAAATAACCAAAAATGTCATTTATCGTGCAAATAATAACGCGTTTAACACTGTTTTGTGTCTAATTTTATATTTTATACGACATGTTATAAATTTACAGATAACACCACATTCCTTAACCAATAGCGTTCACTAATCAGAATTGGTCTGCGGCCATATCTAGTCTCGGTCTAACCATTGACACGCATTCGATTGCACAAGGTTTTAATTAAGGTCCAGTTTCTTGCGAAGCGAGCTTACTTTGTTCCACAATTAGTAAACTTTTTGTTTTACAATTTACAGATTGTCACGTCTTTATGTTTGGCGTTTGACACAGTCATTTGAATGCATGGGAAGAGTAAATCAGAGAGAAGAGTGCGAAATCGTAGTGGACTGTTAGTATAACAGTCAACAAATCAAACTTTTCACTCCTTTTCCAAGTCAACTCTTTCATCCTAATTTCTATTATAAAAATGGGAAAAGTCACCGACTGACTGACTCACTCATCACGAAATCTCAGAACTAGAACAATAGTTTCTTTTAGGACGTAGATGCTAGCTAAGATGGGATTTTGAGAAATGCCCACGGGATCAGGAGTTATGAGCTGCCGCAGCGTAACTACTATTGTCTATGTTTCGAGTTCTAAGCGGCGTATAAAGTGAAATGAAACCAACGCAGTAAAAATGTAATTTGTTAATTGTAAGTGAAATGTACAAACCTCATTTCATCTTGTAGTGGTAGTTATACAAAAAGATAAAACAAAAATTGTCTTGAACTGAAAATATTATTTTACTGGCCCTTTACGCACGTTGCATGAGTCCTTAATAGCCCAACACAATTTTTTCAATGATATAATTTTTTTCATTATTTGGGAAATAATTATTTTAATTAAGGATTAAGAGATTAAAGATTAATAAAAATTAATGGAAGGGTAATTAAAAAATTTGAAATATATATTAAATTTACCAAGTTTCAGTGCCCCAGATACTTCTAATGTTTTCGCTGAAACGTAAACCGGCTGAAACCTTAACCGGTAATAAATAACTCGACAGAATAGTAATTAATAAGGGACGAAACCCTCAGGGAATTATGGGAATTTCGCCGCAATTCGAGGAATATTACAAATAAGGACAATTTTCTTTGATTAGACTTGTTTTTCTGCAAATTGTAACAAATTTTTAAAGTTCTATATTTTATAATGCTGCCAGCCTTCTGAGCACGTTACTGCAAAGTGATAAATAAGTTTGATATGAAGTGTGATACTTACGCAAGTTAGAAGCCAATATTATTAACTACATGTCTAAGTTTGTGATACACGGGATAAATGTACAGAAGTTTAATTTTGTCAGACTATCTTTCTATAAGTCTAAGAAAGTCTTGTAAGAAACATAAATGGGTATACAAACTATACAATTATTTAAGAGATGAGAGCACGAGAATGGTACAAGTAACCAAAAAAAAAAATTTAAAAAAAAATCGGCGTAATATTACAAAACACACGTCAAACTTTCCCCTTTTTTGCGTCGGGGGTTAAAAACATAGAAGACTCTTTATCAATTAAGTTACCTTTCTAACAAAAAAGAAATGCTCCAAATCGGTTCATCCGTTTGTGAGTTATGATACCAGAGAGAGAATGACACACACATCAAACTTAGGTATAACACCCCTCTTTTTTCGTTGGTGGTTAAAAATATTAATTAAGAACATAAAAAAGTGTAGTTAACTTTCATCAAATCAAACCACGTAAAACAAAAGTAACATTTCATTGCAACTGACATCAACTCTTTTAACATATACCGCCGTGCACGAAGTGGGTTAATGTTTGTAGGTGGGTTCTGTGTGGGTTTGTCGTGATTTATACCCAATTATTTAGAGTATATGAGAACATTACTTCATTAAAATTATGTAATATAATATAGTAGTGTTAAAAGTCTTTTTCCTTGATTGATTTTAAGAGTATGAAAAAACGGAATAAGTGCGAGTCAAACTCATGTAAAGAACACATGGAAAGTTGCGTAATATATTTAATCTATAAAAGCCGTCAAAATAATAAAGTTTGTTGTATTTGAGCCTCCTTTAAATATTTTTGTTTTTATTTTTATTTTTTGTTTCCCATACAACAAACGTGATTATGCAGCTGTTTTATAGATATTACTTTTACGTATTTTTAAAGTAAATAGTTGTATCAAGTATAAAAAAATAAAATAAAACTCTTTTATTTTAAACCTTATTTGGCCTACATAGAATGTCGAGAAGTCTTCATCTAGGCATAAAAGCACTTGTAGTTGACTAACTATTTATATTTTCTTCATTGTTACAGTTATTTCACACATACTTAGGTAAGTCATATAATCATTTATTTACCGTTATTTTTACCGAGATTAATGATTAATTACAATATATTATGGGATATATTTGACCTCAATGTAGGGAATATACCTTTACCTTTACGTTATGAATGCAACGCATGTGTGGTGCAATAATTATTGTCATTTAGGGGGCGTGGTATCGACTCGGAATCGAAGATTGGACCTTTATGTCGTGGCACGTTGCATACAGTTTCATAGATAAGGCTTAATGTATTGTTCGTGTAGTGTTGTTGTGTAGAAAAGTGTTTATATTCTTATTTTATTGCATTTCGTCACAAATCTCCGAAATTTTCAGAAATTATTTAGATGTTTATTTATTTTACTTTTTTTTACGAAAGAGGGAGGCAAACGAGCGGGCGGGTCACGTGATGTTAAGTGATCTCTGCCGCCCATAGACATCTGCAACACCTGGGGTCACAGACACGTTGCTGGTCTATGAGAGATTTATACTCTTTTTTTGAAGGTTTAAGGTACTAGTATTGCCAATATCTCGGATCCCAAGCGGCGTATCAAGATGAAACCAAGTCTATATTTTAAGTTAGACTTTTACAATGCAATTGTGAAAACCGCATCAAATTCCATCCAGTACTTTAAGCGTGATGCGCGCACAATCTTACAGGCAGACAATAATTTTAAAAAAAAATGTATTATATAAGTACTTAAAAGGCCCCTCACATTTGTTCTCCCTAATATCTCCAATGTACAGACATTGCTCTGTTACAGTTTTATATAGATTTACTACAACTATATGTTGATATATTTATTGCACTTAGTAAATCTGAAAATTCATGTACAATAGATACATTAACGCTAAGCATTGTTTATCCTTGAGACTCGCAGTAAGAAACTCAACAGTACCACTCTGTTGGTTAATATAAGATTAAAATAATATAAGATTTACCGTTGTCTGTCCAAGATGGATTAACCTGAGCACGATATATCAAAAGTCTGCAACATATGCGCCACTGGTTGCAAATCTGATCTAGGCATTCAGAGGAAAGTCATATATTCAGATTTGTCAGCAACAGATACATAGCCTGATTTATTGTTACGGCCCTCACACGGCGAGTGACCGATTTAGATAAAACATAGCCGAAGAATAAGCATATTACTATGTACAGAAGGCCTTAGAATGAATACCATTGGAACAAAATTAAATCTTATCTCGTGGCATGATAGTCTATATTTCAGTGATATAAAAATGACCCATTATTACCATGCAAAAATGTAACTTATGGATTTGGAATGGGAGTTCGTGATCCGCTGACAATCTTTATTTGAAATTGATGTATTGACAGATTTTGTATCGAATGTGACCGAAATTATTTTAAAAACTTTTTATTTATTTTAAGTGTAGATCGCTCTGAAGAGCGAGTAAAACAAAATATTTTTTTCTGTGTTATGTTACAAAAAGTGAAAAATACTGTCACAAACATTATAGCTATGCAATGTATCGGAAAAAGAAGAAGAGTCACTCAACTCTATGGTGATTATCTCTGTCGGCTCGTTTTTTCTGGTTTCATTTTTAATAGTTAGTGTCATTTCAACATTGCCTGTTGACTTTCCGTCGTCAATTCCCTTGAGGTATATGGTGACCGATCATACCTAATTTTTTAAGTAGACCCCCTCCGTTGTACCATGCTTTGTGTATATATCTATTTTGTATCACGAATGCACCTGATGTATAGTTGTTGTAGTGCAGAAGTATGACGTCATTTCATAAATTTAGTGGCGAAGGTGTGCCTAGGAGTTGTTTATATAAAATATGTCTTTTAACAATGTTAAACTTTTGGTACTTTGCGTATCCATTTTGATCTCTATACTATGTCAATAGAGACGATACGCTAATCAGTACATATTTAGTACACTTAAAAGAACTGTTTAATATGTTTTTACTTGATTTAACATAGCAATTAAAATGTATATCTACCTGTGTAATAAATTATTCTACAAAGCAGGCTGATAGAATTTAGACAGAGGAAAAATACGCTTTATCTACGAAGAAACTCCTGTCTATATGGGGTCGAAAAAATAGTTAATGTATTCAAATTTACTAGTTATTTCAGATTAATTTTTATTGAAGATATGTATTATCATCGTTATAATAACTGCGCAGTATCACTTTTTGTCCCCTACGCGATAGACAGAGCCAAGAGTCGCGACACTCAAAGACCTCGACCTCGTAGCAAAATGGTACTTTTATTGGTGGAATGAAGATCGAATATCATGTCAGATTGCTAGCAAGAATCCCTTATTTTAAGCCCTTTTACAACCTGCGCGGCCGGAGTTGGCACATTCTTACGCTCTCATACAATTGCTTCTATGATGGTCTTGAAGCAAAAGAAAAACGCAGAATGTGTTAGCTGCTACTCTTCTCGAGCAAATTGTAAAAGTTAATCGAGGGAAAGGGTTTGAAATAGTAAGGCGATGGGCTAACTTGTCATTGTTTCTGAATATACATTCCACCAATAAGCCCACCATTTTACTACGCGTGGCCTTCGAGATTCGCGATTCTTGGCTCTGTGTACCCCGTTAAGGTTAAGGGCGTGATACTGTGTCTATATCTCACACCACGCTGGAAGTATATACTATTTTATCATTACATTATTTAACTTAACTTTATGAAGTTAATATGGTCATATGGTCGTTTGCGTATACGCAATTTTGATTTCTGGTCGAATGCGTTAAAAATATGGTCATTTGCGTGTATAGTAACTTTCGTTTCTGGCACTTTGCGTCCAATTTAAACAAATGCCGCTTAACCTTACTTGATTCTATACAGTCTGTACGGTCAAGTGCACACCCCAAATTATCAATATCTTAATTGGACTGATCCATTCACGCAGTATTTACACACACCCCTATTTTAATTTGCAGTATGAAATTAATGTTTTATTCTTCGATCAATAATAAAGAATTAGATTTCCTAATAATAAATATTTTAAACAAATAACGTGATGATTAATTCGACAAAATTTCATTGCTATAAAATAAGTCTTATAGTGTGCAAGTTGAAACCATGTCATTCTAACGAGGCTAGCTGTAGACTGCTCATTTATTTGCGATAAGTAGTGTTTTGTCGAAGACGCTTTTTAAGCGGGATTGTGTGTTATTATTTATCGGTCGTCGATGGTTTTATTTTATTTTAGATAACATAAATATACATAGATAGAGCAAGCAACTTATATTTGTCAAGAAGTAACAGTAGGCGATAGTGAGAGAATAAAAAACTGGCCAAGTGCGAGTCAAACTAGTACAAAGTATCCATAACATTATTTAATTGTTAAAATCGCAAAATAATACTATAAAAATGGCAAAAAAATCTGCTTTTTTAATTTGTAATAGATGTAATTGATGGATAAAGACGTGATACGTAATCAGTACTTAAGTAAAGTACTGATTCAATTTATGAACATACATACACACATATATACGTATATTACAATTCTGAACTCAGACAATACGCAATCTAAATTCAAAATATATGTCGTCACTCGATTCACTTCCGGTCAAGCTTGAATATCCGTCCAAGTTCCACTTCCGGCGGAAGCGGCCGCAGCCAACATGGCGGACGTCTTTATCTGAAGAATTACGATAACGATTCAAATGTGATATGTAAAGGGCTGATAACATGCCCTATATAAGTGGGTACTTTATTGTAAACCTTTGGGTTCTTTGTTAGCCCAGTAATATTGGCTTTGGTTTGAGGTTTATTAAGCGAGTATTTATTTTTCCTGGCAATTGATAAAAAAAATATTACTTGTTATCGACTACCTCTTTGGCTTAATGGAAAAAATGCTTCTCCGATATTTGAGGGTCCGCTCACGTCCAGGTGGAAATATGTTCTTTGGATTTGGAATTTTATCTATATAATATGTATTTATTATAAAATATAGTATAAAACTAACCCAAATTTTTGTGGTCTGTCCCTATAACTATAATGCCTAAATTTACTTGTCGACTTACTAGTTGAAAATTTAAAACTATTTTTACAATTATTTTTCTCTTTTAGGTGTAAAAATTATTCTACTTTCAGTCATTTGAGATTGAGTAGCAAACTTTCAACATTATTAGTAGAAAATTGTCTAAATGAATAATGTATCTTTCTTTAAGGCAATCCAGGGCGATCAAAGGGTGGCTCAATCCACCCATATTTCAATCGTTTGTAGGAGAAGTCGAAGGGTTATATAATTGTGGGGGTGGGGGGGAGGGGGGCGGTCAATGTTTGTGATTTGTAAATGGGCTCGGACCTTAGTCCTTCCTGAAGACGAGGATATATCACGTAGAAGGATAACTATGTGACAGGATCTGATTGGAGATGATGATACAAAAGTTATAATATTTTTCCACGGCTTTTATACTCTAGATGCTAAAAAAGTTACTATGTGTTTATTTACTTTGTGTAATTACACAGTGACGTAGACAAAACCATTATTCTTAAATAGGAAAAAGTCTAATTGTTGCTTAATGATCTTATATCAGGAATAATTTACAATTTACACTTATTTGTATTATCATGATCAATAATTCTTAAAAAAAATCATTATATGGCGTTGTTAAGACAGACATATCTTATTAAAAGCCTAAATATGTCAACTATTTTGCCATTTTTTATTTTATATTGGCTGAAATTTATATAGACTGGTATAATATTTTGAACTTTTCCTTTGCTTTTTGATGTTGTATGTATGCTACTTTTATCCTTCTAATAAAGAGAGATTTTAGAAAAAAATTGATATCATTAATTTTAAAAAAATGTAGTAATAAAGTATTATTCACACCTTAACATTAGTAGATTTGACTCCAATAGGCGAAAAAATCTTGAAGACACACCGGAACAACTAGAATCACACTACCAACAACTCATCAACCGCCACAAACAAATTTACAATTGTCTGTGTAGATATCTTAAAGGGCACAAAGGTAGCCACAAATTGCCGAAGTAAGTGTAAGGTCCGAACTAAAATACATTATCCTGAGCCCACGGTAGATTTATTAAAGGCGAAATCGTTCGATTTCCGTAACGCAGATAAGTTTTGAGCCATTTATAATGGCCGAATTGTTGCTTGTTTAAGTGCTATGATAAGTTGAACGTTGTTTTCTTAATTGCTTCTTGAAAACTGTTCCTATTAATTGATTGACCTATAAGAGTTAAAAATCGAATACTTAGTTCGTTATTTTGTTTTAATTTTAATGTTAGGAAATTTAAAGAGCTAGTAGCAGCCTTTTATTAAATTTTATTATTCATTGCTACCATATGTTTGTCAAATGTTAAAAAAGGTTTATTTATAACTTAACAAATAATAAAAAGAAAAATGCTTGTTGTAACAAAAAATATCTAATAATATACTATGAAAACTAGTTTAGTTTTTTAAACGACCGTAGCGGCGCTGCTCTAGTTTTCATAGTTAATTATCGATTGCGATACTTAACTATAACGAGAACGATAGTTTTTCGTGCTCAGGGTAGTTCTAAAATATACGATAATTATCTGAGTGAATGTTCAGAAAGCATTCTTCAAGATCATGTTTCTGAAATTATTTATGTTGCCCAAATTCAATTCAATAAAATAGTACTCTAAATACAGAGAAGAAACATTTTAAATCAACCAATATAACACGTATCGCGTCAAAATCAGCCTCTTCCAGAACAAAAGCACAACGAACAGCGATCTTGACATCACATCACTAGCACGAACACCGGGTCTCGCTCGTGTGCGGAATTTAGTATTAAATATATGTTTTACCACCTTATAAAGATTGCGTCCGAGATGCGCCGCGGGCACGCCGCACGAACCTCCTTGTACCTTTTGCACAAATAAACGACAGTGTAGAAATATAGGTAAAATGTTTAACTAGCTTAAAGCGCATCTTTTTTAAAAGGGATTCTTTTTCTTTCTTAATTCTGCTGCCCTTCAGTTTGCTTTGTGATAGTGATATATGTAGACATGTAATTAAATATGTTAAAAGCAAACTTGAGATGTGATAGTGTTTCTGTAAAGTGTACCACAAATATGATAAGATTTCTTTAGAATTCATGTCTGCCTCTATATGAATGTTTGTACGTGCATCATGCAAAAAACCACTGGATGGAAATTCATGCGGTTTTCACAGTTGTATTGTAGAGGATGTAGCTTAAATATAGTAAGTTTCATCTTGATACACCGTGATATTAGCAATAGTTACGCGCGAATAAGCTAGGTTTTCATAAAACTAACTAAAATATTANNTAATATTTTAGTTAGTTTTATGAAATAATAATAATAATAACAATATATTGTGTTATCAAACGTGAGTCAGAAAACTGCAGGATTGTTTTTAAATTTTATTTTATTTCGAGTTTTATCTTGTTTATCCACATTATTTTCTAGTATTTATTGGTATCTCTACAATACTTAGACGTACAATTTTTACGAATTTCAAATACAATCAAGTAACGAATTCTAGAGGAGACCTTTTCTGTAAACTTTGTATTTTGAGCTCATATCATCTACGACACTCCTTAGCTCTCACTTTGTCTAAGAGCTGAATACAATTTACACCGTTTCATTTTACTCTGGCACGCCGCACGACCCTGTTGTAGTACTGCCAATGTCTTTAGATTGCTTTTGCTAATAATTCTTGATGGAAAGGAGATAGCGTATATTGTGCCCTTTGCTTTTCCAATTTAAGTAGTTCCTTCTTTTTAAACGAATTTTGATAAACTACATTTTACACTATTAGTTCTACCTTACTAGTAGATAATGTTTATCCAATTAGTAGACAAGATTTCGAAAAATCTAACCAGAGAATTTTCTTTTTAATTTTTACTTTTATGAAAAGTAAACTGCCAGCTTTTGACAAGTTTTTGCAATACTTAGTTGTAATTATTTTCTTGGCATATCCTTCTCTTGTAAGTCTTGTAAAAGTAGTTTATTAAATATGCCACACAATAAACAAATAGACAATAGCGGTGATAATTTTTCAAGAAAAAAAAACGATTTTAATTTCTGATAAATTCTAACAAACTTGCACATATCCACCGGTCTATAAGGGTCTATACACACGTATGTCTCATGTGTTGTGTCTGAGATGCGCGCCGTGACCGGCGATGGAATGTTTATTGGAAGGGTTAGGGTGTTCAAATATTTTACCACCACTTTCCTACCCCCTTAGATATGTTAGGGAGATGGTCAGTTTTGTAAGGTAAAATTACTATTAATACCAACCTTTACCCCAATACTTGTCAAAATCATTATTTACTATATATTAATACAACTAAACACACTAATAAAAGACAAAAAGATGATGTTACATTTGTAACTTCATTACATCTTAGCATTACATCTTTATTGCTTGACCCCCCCCCCCCCCCGTTGTTGCAGATGTCTATGAGCGGCGGTGATTACTTAACATCACGTGACCCGCCTGTTCGTTGGCCTCCCTCTGTCATAAAAAAAAATCGCTTACGGGGTAGACAAGACTTGTAAAATTCGAACACTATAAAAGGACTATCGAAAGGATTCGAACACTATCGAACTCGCGAAAGGTTTTATTAGTGCAATACTTAGAGATTCAAATAGTAACAGGTTGCCATCCCATTGCCTATGAGAAGAATCAGCTTGGATGCTGGCATATTTCCTTCGTCCTTAGACCAGCATAGAAGTACGAAAGTAATAAAAATATCTTCTCAATTCCGCAACCCTACTCCTCACTCGGTTTAACACTTTAATGCCGACTACACACAATCAGATATTTGTTTTAAATTATGGTAATAAAATGTCTGCCGGAGTCACGAGCGGGCGATGCGCGTGCGACCGAACTGGACCGGGATAGCTCGGGATAACCGGGCATTACCTGTAATGTGACATAAGAGCTCATACTTTATCCCTTTTGTGTTTTATTGCCATCTCTGTCTGGTTGTTTTATTTTGTGAATACGTGACTTGGTTTTCTATATAGCTATAAAAAACGGCATTTTATATGGGCTCGAGGTTTTTCTATCTCTTAATTATATCTGTATGTTTAATTAGAGTAAGGACATAGCAAGACATAAAAATAAATATATAGGGACAAATCACACAAATTAAAAAAAAAAATTGAGTTAGCCCCAAACTAAGTTCGAGACTTGTATTATGAGATACTAACTCAACGATACTATATTTTATAATAAATACATACATATATAGATTAAAGACCCAGGCTAATCAGAAAATCAAAATATTCCTTCGTGAACTGACCGAGATTCGAACCCGGGACCTCTTGGTTGAGAGGCAGGGATTTAACTATTGCGCTTACGAAGCCCATCGAACATGAATTAAATTTTTTTATAATATAAATGTACCGAATGTGAAATAGTTACTCGTATTTAAACAATTAATAATGATTGGAAAACATTTGTAACGAACCTAATTATTGTTTCATGTTTAATGATCATAATGTGATTGATTCGTTTGGCGATGATTTAGTAATACAAGTTTCTTTTCATGAAATATTTTTTTATAACGCTCATAGCTATTTGTAATTACTGACATCTTGTTTTTTTTTATTTAAACCACAGATCACTAAAATATATGATATTTATATTGAAGCAGTTATTTGAAAAATATATAAAAAGTGCAAAACGTGCTGTTTTATGTAATTATTTAAGATTAAGTGAGTTTTGTGCCGCGTAATAAATTTACTATTCTCAAATTCCGGTGCATCTGCCAGACACCACACGAATTTCAGTTCTAGCGACTTAGTAGCAGAATTTGCAACTAACATTGCGTAAAATAATATGAGCAGTACACCATCAGAGCTAGAAATGCATTGAGCGATAAGCCGACCGGGCGGACTTTGGCGTCACTGTCCGCGCGTCTCCGCTTCCGACCGGCTTAGTGTGGACGCGCCTTAATGTGGGTTGATGAGACTATCCTACTTCTGATGTCAAACAAGTCGCGTTCGCAATAATGTCAACTTCACTTTTTTATTGGCTGAGCTTCGGAAATTTGCTCTATTTGAAATAAGAGATAAAGAATGTACTGGTTTCGCTATTCAGTTACCATTATATTAACCATTTATAAATTAAGTAGCTATGTGGAATAAAAAATATATTAATTATTATTTATTAAGCATATTACAACAGTTGATTTACTTTAATTACACTTCAATAAACCACTGAGGTTTGAGAGGAAGTGTAAATACACGTATTTATAATATACATATAAAAGGTAATATACATAGTAAAGGTATAAGGTACATACAAAAGTGATTAAATACTAAAAGCACAGTAATGCACAAAAAATACAGGGAAGCTACATATACGAGGGATAATGATTTGTAGAAACTTTATTAATTTAAATTTAATATTGCTTGTTAGTGTACTTTTTAATTCATTAGGAAGTTTATTAATTGAACAAGACATGTCCACATTCAACCTATCGTGTGGCAATCCCAAGCCGCATTGTTGCTCTGATTTCGAACGGCAGACATCTCCAAACTAACTCGATCCATTCTCACGTATTAATATATTCTATTCGATTCTATAATTCGCAGACGATGTATCGATTGTACCACTCCAGATTATAGTTTGCGATGTTGGAACTTAGTTCGAGATTAGCGTCCGATGTTCGGATTAGAAAGTTTGTATTGAATTTGGTTTTCATTGCAATTTGTTTGATGTATTAGTAGTAGGATGGATTTGTTTTGTGTTTAGGGCATTTGATGCCAAGTAGATTTGATTTTGGAGATACAAATAAAATAATACCGTGGTATTAGAAAGTGGGTGAGGAAGTATGAATAAATTGTGATGATAAAATGGAGTACCTACTGCTTACGTATATGTCATAGGTTATTGGACAATGTGAGAAATTATTAAACTATTTTATTATTTATTGTAAAAAATCCCATGTTTAAAAGTCAAAGTATACTTTGACTTTGAAAACATTGACGTCGCATGTTAAGATTTCCAATGAAGTTTCCAAATTTGTTATACAAATATTGAAATATGCAAAATTAACATTAATTAGAGATAGAGATGATATGAGAATTACTTTTTTTTTCTAATAAGTATATATTCTTACATACATTAAAACAATATTGTTATCTACACTAAACTCTATAATTTCTACTAAATAATAATGTCAAATTGCCCCATTAAAAATGCATAGAAGCTTTAATAGGACAACGGCGCAACAAGTCGAGATTATACTAAATAATTAACTATTAAATACATTGTCTCGCTGAGCGTTTATTAGTTGGTCACATTGTACGAGTAGTATTTTATAATAGATTTATTTATGTATAAAGCAAGCTTATAGCTAAACAAGTTTGGATAGAATATGAAAATAAGAAACACTAATGTCACTTAAATATTAATAAACATTTATATCTTTAACTAGCTGTTACCCGCGACTTCGTCCGCGTTAACCTAGGTTATCTTGCGGTACCGGTACTGTCACAGAATGCTTACGAAAAATAAATATTCACAGTTCCCCCGTAGGTTATAGCGTGATAATATATAGTACCCATAC
>JADGIL010023126.1:0-10017 GCA_020352625.1 Cactoblastis cactorum | reverse complement strand
ATAAATTGTTAATTAATTACAACATCATACTCACTATGTCAATTTCTCATTTAAAAACTCTTGATTTGCATTGAATGTGTACAATATTGTGTTGAGATATTATATAATAATTAAGAAATTCAGCCTATTTTGGCATACAAATAAATTGATTAATATAATTGTTACCTACAGTTGTTCGTTAATTTATTTTCCAGGTGGCGTTAGAGGAGTTAGGAGGCGACTTCAATCAAGACTGGAAGGGCTTTCAGCAAGCTTGCATAAAAGCTCTACTAAAAGAGGCCAAAGAGAAGTAAGTTATCGAAACCTTACATCAATACCCACTTTAAACATGAATAATACTGAATATACCTATACATATATATGTAGTCCACTCAATATCATGGTTTTCCGAAATCTTTGTATGTGTCTTATAGTGTCTAACTTTTTTCATGCTTTTTAGAGTCTGTGGCCGGTCGGGGAAAAGGTGAGACATCGATGTTAGAGCGTTGTCATGACTTGTCATAGACGTAGACTTTGCTGGGTTCCTTACTGGAAGTACATCAACTTTGAAAATATATCTTTTGTGGAGAAAAATATTTTAGAATTTTCTATGATTCATTTTATTCCTTAAAATATTTTAAATATTTATGAATCATCACGTTTTTAAGAAAAAGATATAAATAATGAAAACAAAATTTAGTTTTATTTGCAGGAGTAATCAGACGACGTATTAACATTGCTTTTAAAACTTCAAAACTATTATTCATTTTTATAATATAACAACCTTACTGATAAAATGTGTTTTAGCATCCAAATTATAATCATATATTACGAACATTTGAATGCCCATTTATTACTAGAATAAAAATTGGTCAGAAACATTTCTTGAATAGATATTAATTATTAAATAATATTTGGAATTAATGAATGAACTTCCAGCATTGAACAAATTTGTATCCAAATCATCTACCAAGTTGTCTCACACTTCACTCTCATCAGTAGCGACACGAGGCCGGTTAGGTGTTTGGAAATCGCTTTTGCGAGTCAATCTGACGATAATTGGCGAGTGAGTTTATTGATCTTTGATTCCTTTTGGTGAATTAAGTGACACGCTCAAGTTAATCTGCGATTTTCACGTGGCGGAACAAGACCCATATTTTAAAAAAATAATATTTTTTTATAAACTATGTATGAGCAGTATATGGTAAAATCACAATTTTCCCAAATATCAAGTTCATAACTATTTTGGTTTTTCTTCGGTGACGAGGAATTGTTGAGTTGGTCCTTTTCGACCCCTTTTTTAACCCCTAAAGAAACAAAATTTGAAAAGCCCCTGATATACGTATTTAATTATTTTTATTAAAAAGCATTCGTGCCAAATTTTAATTCGATCGGTAAAGATTTTACTTTTTTTTATTTAAATTATAAAGCCGTGCTATACTCTATTTAGAGCACTTTATTCAGAAATTGACACCTGAATGGCGGCTATCAGCCGCCATGCTCTGTCCGGTGAGCGGGAGAGCCGGTGGCCCAACTTCCCCGCTCACCCTATTTGGGGAGGGCGCGGGCTTTTTAAAGGCCGGCAACGCTTCTGTGACCCCGCGGTGCAGGTGTCTATGGGCGGTGGTCATCAATAACATCACGTGACACGCCTGCTCGTTTGACTCACTCTAACATAAAAAAAAAAATTAGACCTTCGCAGGTACTTTTTTCACGATAATATCTAACAAACATTTATTATCTTAATCAAGCTACAGACTACCAGCATATTCATAAAGTTTATAAATATCT
This sequence comes from Cactoblastis cactorum, assembly GCA_020352625.1. NCBI lineage: Eukaryota > Metazoa > Arthropoda > Insecta > Lepidoptera > Pyralidae > Cactoblastis > Cactoblastis cactorum. The sequence continues at coordinate 8,247 of JADGIL010023126.1, read as the reverse complement.
TGTACCTAAATAATCTACTGCTTGTCGCGTCGCTTCTGAAGACTGAAGGAAGATTCAGTGTAACGATAGAGCATAAAAGGGATCGCTCTATGCTGTGTGAGTGTAACGCAACGCAGTTAAAATACACGTCTACTCGTTTCGCTACGTAAAAATCGAAAAACTTGGAACTTTAAAATATCGAATCACTCGCCACTCGTCTCGCATTTTCGACTCGATTAATCAATATGATAATTGTGTTATCAATTAAAAACATTGAAATCGTATTAAGTTTGTTCTATACTTATAATATTTACTTACTTCAAAAAATACCTATGAACTAGATAGATAGCATGTGGTTCGAATGTGTAACTAGATATTAAATAATCGTTTGATAGTATGCTTATTTCTTAATTAATCTTGTTTTACTAATCATGTTTTTTAATAAACTAAAAAATAATCAATAAGCGTTTCTCAAACGTTATAAACTTATTTTTTAATTGATTTTTATATAAAAAAAATGTAGTCTTCAGACTTCAATTTGTTATATGGTCATAAAGAGGTGCAAAATTTGCAGCATGACTATTTTTCACAAATACGAATAGATGGTGTATTGTAATACTTTAAGATTTTAACGAAAGTTTTCAAAGTGTTGATGTAATTCTTTATAATATTACCTATTAATAGTCATGATGCATTCTTCAATGTTTGTGCTTGGACGCAACTAGACCTTCTTGACGAACCTCCTTCCAGAAGTAGAGGGTGGATGTCGGTATCGGGCGCGGCGCCGCACGTGGAGCTGTGCTGCAAGAAGGTCGGCGACGGCCACCCGCTGCGCCTGTGGAGGGCCACCACTGACGTGGAAGCGCCACCTCAGGAGGTCATGCAGAGGTGGGATACCAAAGTCACTTTTTTTTACACTTTACGAACTCGTTGAGTAGTCTTTGCATTGTACCAAGTCCCGAGTTCAACTCTTGATTAGGTCATGAAGGAAAATTACTTTTCTGAGTCTGGGATTTGTATATCTATTTATATATTTTCTTATTAAACATAGTGTCGTTGAGTAAGTAGTAGTTATTCGAACTAAGTTTGGGACTAACTTAATTTGCCCTTACATATTTTTTATAACATTGACCTTTTTTGTGATGTTAAGGCGTTGTCGACTCACATAACTGTAAATTCAGATGCATAACCATGGACCAATTTATGCTGAATTACTTCACATGCAATAGTATGTGTGTTCCCATACGCGACTTAACTAACGTTTACAATCTGCTCTGGAAGAAAAGGCATGGTATATTTTTAAAGTTTTCCCTTTTCTGGCCACTACTTTATTAACGGATACCTATTCATGGATCTATGGTTGGTTCTGGTTTATCCTTTGAGTTGCCGAAGTCAGACCATCGACTGTAGTTGATCTATGTAAAAAGTAGTAAAACCAAATACGCGGGCACATCGACAAGTCACTGCTGAACATGCATCTGATAATACGCTAGGATACTGATGATAATACGGATTCCATTCCCGGTCAGGTCATCATATTTACCTGTAACATTTCTATGAGTTCTCCCATCAGGTCATAGTAGAAAATGATCATTTTCTGATTGGCCTGGGTGTGGATGTATATTAATCTTTTAATGTATTTATTATAAAATAATCCCATTACACAAGTTTAAAACTTACTTTGGGGGTAACTCAATTTGTGTGATTTGTCCCTATATATTTAGATACTTATAGTAATATTTAATGAGTCGATGATTTTATGTGTAGGATCCTCCGCGAGAGGCACATCTGGGACGACTCCCTGGTGAAGTGGCGTGTGGTGGAAAAGCTCGGGGCCAACGCGGAGGTGTTCCAGTACGTCACCGCCTCCAGCATCAACCTGCCGCCGCGTGACTACTGCGTCCTGCGGTATGACAGACTATTTTTATTTACTTATTCTCTACCTCTATTCTTATTTAGTCTTTATAATTTTAAAGAGACTTTAAAAAATATTGATTAATAAAATGCCATTACTGGGTATAGTCTCTTTCTCGATTTCTGTAATATGAAATTATGTATGTATGCATGAATCGAATGCTATGGTAAAAGAAAGTTTCTTAAAATAATCATATTAAGATATCTGATGATAAAGACCGAAAGTAGTCACAGGGACTATTCGATGTTGTTGTCACCTGTTTGTCGTGCAAAAAAGATATTTCTTTTGTTTTTGATATATAATTAGAAGGTCCGCAAAAAGTATAAGCAAAGCAAAATAGCCAAGCCACAGGTTTTGACTAAAATGTAGAGTATATGAAGCTAGGAAAGTTATGGCGCATAGTTAGGGGCCACTTTCATATATTTTAATTAAGGTGTAGTGTAGATTTAAAACGTGAAGTCTTTAGAGCGTAGCTTTATTACGAGATCTGATAACTTTTTTTCAAGGTAAGTTACGTTGACTCGTCTTGCCAAATTTTTTACATGATTTTGGCTAGCTTTCCGTTAGTTTCTACAAAAATTGTAATGTAATCTCTCCAGGTCGTGGCAGCAGGGCGGAGGCGGCGGCGGCGGGGGGTGGTGCGCCATCGCGGAGACGTCGGTGGCGCACGCGGGCGCGGCGGCGGGCGGGGGCGGGGGTGGAGGCGAGGGCGCGCGGGGCGTGGTGCTGGCCAGCCGCTACCTCGCGCAGCCCGCGGGGAAGGGCCGCAGTCGGCTCGTGCATCTCGCCAGGGTCGATACCATGTGAGTGCTTTCGTTTCTGAACTGTTATTTAAAGAACCTTACCGTTTTTCCCACAGCAGACCGACGCCTGAATGGCGGCTATCAGCCGCCATGCTCCGTCCAGTGAGTAGGAGAGCCGGAGGCCCAACTTCTTTCTTTTTATAGGCCAGCAACGCTTCTGTAACCACGCGGGTGTTCAGTTGTTTATGGGCGGCGGTGATCAAGTGATCACCGCCGCCCATCTCATGACCCGCCTGCTCGTTTGCCTTCCTCTGACATAAAAAAAAACGTGATACCGATTCGCAAATGACCCAAAACCCCATTTTTATTTCAGGGGACGGACTCCGGAGTGGTACAACAAATGTTACGGCCACATCTGTGCCCTCTACCTGGCTCGCATTCGAGCCTCCTTCAAACATAACACGGAAGGGCCCGAGTCGAACGTATGATCCAAGCATTCCACTTAAGCCGCCTCCACATTGGACGTGGCTTAAGTTATTATAATAATTATGTAATTATCCTTTTAAATAAATGAATTAAAAGTCGTTATTGCCGATCTGAATTCAGCCCTGTTGGGTCGTTATTTCTTAATGTTTATTGATCTTATCCATTTATACAATAAAAAGCTTCGCACGTTCCTACTGACATCCTATACGTACGTATCCGTATAAATATGCTTTCAAGATAGATTCAAGATTATTTGAAAAACATGTTACATTGTAAATTACATACCTATAAATACAAATATTTATGTATATAAGGTCGCCAATGTAAAATAGGTACTTACTTAACGTAAAACACATACCTATCCTTGTAAAATGTTTCACAAGGAAAGAAACATGCGACATTATTGACGCTGTCGTATTAAAATTTTAAATCTATTTTCTTAACTAATAGTAAGATCACGAGGTTGAATTCAGATTAGCAATCGATTGGCGTTATAAATTGATATTTAGAAACATGATATTATATTCCATTGATATTTGAAAAATGTGCCCCAATATATCTCGTGTATTTATGAACTTACTGAGAAATTTTGATATTATTATAGATTGCATAATACTTATCTAATGATATCTACATATATTAGATAACGAGCACTACCTACCTACCTCCATGTTTCAAGGTTATTTAAACCCTCACCCCTAGGGACCTACCAAAAAGCCTGACTGCATTGTAATATTAAGATATTAGTTTACTTAGATATTTTATATAAATATTTAAATTTACATTTCCCCTGTGGTGCGTTGTGTACATAATATTTAAATTGTCGAATAAAATTATTATCTCAGATGAAGTTATATGTAATCTCATTGAAAGTCGCACGCGATCAGTCTTACCACGACCCATGTAAAGTTATCATTACATATCACTAGTCATATTATAATAACATTTAAATAAGCGTTATATATATATATTAATTAACTGTACCTGTCCTGTGTTCAGGAATGTAGTATTAAACATATTATTTTTAAATCTTATATTCGGAGATAAAAATGTAAATATACCTAATATTTTAAGGATGTGTGAATCGTTGGATGTGATCGTGTATGGAGTGTTGTGTAAAATTTAAACTGTAAATAATAATTGATAGTAAAAAATTTAATTATGAATGAACATCACAATTTTATCGTATTTAAAAATATTTTTAACTCTATGTTTCGCCGTGTGAAGAGCATTGTAGAAATATATATTTTATGTAATTTATACATATTTATTTAATAACACAATCACAATTATCAAATTTTAATTAAGATAAGAATATTCGTAACAATACATTTGACTTATATACATAGATGTGATAAAATATTTATTTAATAAATGTAATACATAGCTAAATTATACTACTATATATAAGTACCTACTGCATTCAAAATGGGTTGCACTTTGCACGGGAGACGTACATTTTCCTAACATATGGAAACTTACATATTCAAACCAAATATCAATGATTATGTTCAATTTGTAAATAAATTTGATAATTATTAATTTACTTGGTAATCTCATGTTGTTTTTAGTTACCTACGATATCACAAATTATGGTGCAAACTTCTATTATAACAATTAATTATAAAATATTAGATCGGTCCGCGCCGCATTGATAATGAGTAACAAATCTTTTCAGGTTGTTACCTTATTGTAATTCTCGGATATTAATGTGGCAAAAATATAAAATTTATATTTTTGCCACATTAATCTATTACGTATTATAATTTATTTATAAAAAATAATAATAATATATCACTAAAACTATCACTTTGATTCCCGATGAGAAATAATTAAATAATTTAGAAATATATTGTGTACCTATTAACGGGCATTCCATTTGAGAATTTTGTGTAAATCTACAGACTAAAACACATTATATTTTTTATTTATTTTTAGTTATGAAAAACTTCAAACAACTAAAGTATTCAATTTACCAATAAAATCATGAACAAGTAGATATAAGTTCTACTAGAAATTATTTGTGCAATTACTGAGACTTTATTTATTTAACATACATATTTCTTTAAGCACGTTGTAAGAATAAATATATTTCTATTCTGGAACAGAACATTTATGTTTTATATATTTACAAAGTAGCCAGTAATAGGTTTTACTTATTTTAAAATTGAAATAATTGTAATAAGTATATATCAACCATTCCATATATACCGTACAAAAAACCAAATGAATGTATAGTTGATTATTAAAAATATGAATTACCATTAATATTGATACGATATGTATTTCAGTATTTTAATGTTCGTGTAAGGATGAGCTGTAAGATAACAGAATGATCATTAATACTCCACGCCTGTTATATTATGTAAAATAAATAATTGCATTGTGATTTATCTTTATGAAAATATATGGACCATTATATTTAAAAGAATTTTTCTTTTATGACTACGTTTTATTACCTCCGTCCGTTGAGTGGGAGAGCCGGGGGCCCAACTTCTCCGCTTTTTTACAGGTTTTTCTCAGGTTTTTTACAGGCCGACAACGCTTCTATAACCCCGCGGGTGTTGTAGTTGTCTATGGGCGGTGGTGATCACTTAACATCTCGTGACCCGCCTGCTCGTTTGCCTCCCTCTGACATAAAAAAAAACCTAAGTTTATTTTTAGGAATACAAGTATGTACCCATTTTAAAAATTCATCTTGAGAAAATATAGTCGAGAGAAAGAATTTAATATAACAAATCATTCATCGGTAGTGAATGAAGTTTATTTCAAAATTTAGCCTATGTTTAATCGCGAGATTTTGTCTATATGCATACCAAAGTTCATTAAAATCGATCCAGCGGTTTAGCCATAAAAGCGGAAGAGACATTTACATACAAACTACCTCCCAAGTATCTTATGTTTAAACGCGGGTTTTTTAACTATATGCATACCAAATTTCATCTAAATCGGTCCAGCAGTTTAGCTTGAAAGCGGAACAGACAGACAGATTTTTGCATTTATAATATCAGTATGGAATTAGGTTATTGAACATATTTCTCGGCTACTTATTAAATTCAAACGAAAACTAATTAGGTATTTCATTTTAATTTCGTTGGGTTCCTCTTTATCTCATTTTGTAATGTGATACAGTCCCCAAAAACAAAAGCTATTTGGTACATCCATCGTAGAACGATGAGCTATAATTATATATTTTTTAGATGTACAATACGATACAATACAATACTCTTTATTGCACCAAAATCAATACACGTAACAAAAACAATACAAAACAATGCAATGTATTTATTGCATGGCAATAAAATTTAAAAAAAGTCAAAGAACTATACCAATAGCTGCAGTCGAGTCGCATTCTATTAACTCATTGAAAATATTTTAAAAATTGCATCATCTCGTCTGGGCCAATGAAAACGAAGAATTACAATCTACAACATTCCGTTCCAAAATAGGGTATCGTTTCATTCCTTATATTATTATTTTACAATAACTTCTTTGATTGCATTGAAATTCATTCATTCAAATATAATTATAGTTATATTTTCATTATTTCGTATTATTCAAGTAAAATATAGTTAACTTTTAACTAAATAAAACTAACGACAAAAATCCTTTTCGAAAAACGAAACGTTGCGGGCGACCTTCTATTGGGCTACCAATTATTATAGTGCTGTTATAACGACCCATATTAGTTCACATATAAGGTTAAAAATATTAAAGAGTGCGTGTTAGAATTATGTTGGGAAAACATGGAGTATAAATAAATGTCAAGAACTGTCAGTCGAAATCTGAGTGGCAGGCGAGATGGGTGGAGTGCTAAAAGTTTCATCATATTCATAGTGGTAGTTTAGTATAGTGCTCGCGTATTCCAAGTACCCATGATGAGACACAAGTAGAATAATTTAATGGCCAAAATCCTGTGATAAATCCATTTCAACACGGCACTTTCCTCTCACTTTCTAATCAAATTCAGCATTGCGAATATCAACATCAACTAGAGAAAGCAAAACAGACGAAGATGGAAAATAAAGAATTTGAAAAAGAAACCAAGGATTTCACTAAAGATACCGAAGAAAAACCTATTACGAATTACCCGAAATGTGGAGATAAAGTTGTAAGAAAAGAGCCTTTTTGGATATTCGGTTATGGATCTTTGTGCTGGAACCCAGGGTTCGAATACCAGGAAGCGGTGACCGGCTACGTGAAAGGTTTCTCCCGGAGGTTTTGGCAAGGAAACACTACACATCGCGGCACTGATATGAAGGTAAGGCCTTGACACCTACATATTGAAGATCAGTACTGAATGAAATCTATTTTGCAACTGTACGCAAAAGATAAAATATGTTTCAGGGTATACATTCCACGACAGGTTTCTTATTTCATGTATTTGATATTGAAAGATTATAAGTTTGCTTGGATATTGTTATGGGCATCAGCTATTTAATTACAGTGTAATCTCTTTATAATGAAACTCACAGAACTAAGTATTTTTTTATCTTTATAGACAGTTATATTTACTTATATGGAATAAACATGAAACAACCAACTTCATAAACCTTTTTATCAACACCAATCGCTTTTCCTTTACTGGCCAAGTTAACAGTTTCCAAACTTGGTTTACGACTGATACTATGATAGGTACCAAGCATATAAACCAATACCAAGTACACATGTACATGTTTTCAGGGTAACTAAAAATAACAAAAGCAAGACACCTTTCAGGACCTCAGATTTTTGGAGCTTCAAAGTTTTTTGTTACCTGATAAGATAACATAAATAATGACATAATAAATATTTACCTAAAATATTTATCTAAATATTAACACATTTCTTTGTAATATATAATGACAGTTCACTATAAAGATGGAAGTTTGATATCAATATGTAGTTTTTAAATGAAAACCAACCAAGTAGTGTTTAAATACATATACATATTTTATAGTGAGTTTATTGTCATAAAGGATAGTATTATTAAGAGAACACTGTAAATTGTATCCATAAGTATTTCATTCTATAAACACAAATTTACTGTTATTGTGGCAATGTTTAGTATTTTCATACAATTTGTTGAGCAATTTCCTTAGAACACACCATCTTGTATATCTCACTCACTCACTGTCACGAGGA
>JADGIL010023125.1:0-22420 GCA_020352625.1 Cactoblastis cactorum | reverse complement strand
CTTATTTCCTGACTGGACATTTGCAGATTTTATTATTTGTTCAGAGATACTAAATCTAATTCATCCAAGTTCTAATAAATGACAAATTGCATTTGAAACGTGGAAACAAATTTGACTATAATCGGGTCACGTCGTTAAATCGATATTCAACTTCAATTACTGTAAAGAATCAATATCGATTCTGTTCTATACAAAATTAATAACACAGTCAGCAAAGCAACTCGCTAAGAAGCTATTTTCATATGAATATCTTAACTAAAAGAAAGGAACGGAATGAGAGGTATAGAGGCATGGTATAATAAATATCATATTAAAGGTATCAAAAAAAAAATTGACATTGACTATTTCACCATTTGACAATTCGACCTTTCTTGTATATAAGAATTGAAATATGTTTATGATGTATCATATGACTATCATGACATTAGAAATGACTTATCACGCAGGTGAAATATTTGTATAATCTTATATTATCATGAAATGTCATAAATCTTATATCAGTTCCGATACTTCAAATGTTTTCTCAGTAGGCGTTCATTCAATAACTCTGGATTGTCACGAGAACGTTTCGATGGCCAATATTCGCGTTATTTGCGGTTGATGCATGTCGAAATGTGTCGAACTGTTGGCAGCTCGTGTGTTTATGTCATCGTTATATCGACTGTTCATCGAGGTTGTAAGGGAGATTGTGCCTAATTACACGCTTCCTTGAATACTGCTTGGATAATGCTTTCCTGTTATTTAAAAACAGTTTCTCAGGGTTCCTTATCTTGCTCTTTGACTGTAGATTTGAATCTTTCCTTTATTACCCTGTATTGGTTAGTAGTATATTTGGTCTTGTTTATTATTTTAGATGCATTCGTTATCGAGGATTTAATACCCACATCTTTCAGTTTTTTTATCTTAATATTTGTATCTCAAATGTATTTCTAATATTATAAAAAGGTAAAAAAATATAACATTAACAAATCTTTTGAAGTTATTTCTAATGTATATTTCATTTATATCATTGCAACATGAATACTTTACCAGAATAATGAATGGAAGACCTTGTCCTTAATGATCTAAAATTTGCTATGTGCCTCTTTTATTTACAGCATACTCCAACCAATCACACATGTCACGTTGATTTGATTTAATGGTGAGGAAAACAGGCTAATGTTATTTGGTCTAATAAATTGTTGTGAACAAGAACTACAAATCACTGAATTTAAATTGTTATATCAAAGTTGATGATGTTACTAATGATCCATCCAATGCTTAGATCACACATATTATAACAGTAACATATGAAATTGCATTACACAGTTGGTGAATATACTAAAAATATAATAGATTAATCAGGTTTTGAAGTCTTTAGATATTTCTTCTCAGCAGCATCCTCAATAAATTATCTTGCTATGCTAAACTCATCGAAATAATGGCGACAGGGCGACATAAAAACACATTAAATATAAAAAGATATACTATAAATGTCAATTACTTCGAGACTAAAATTAATGTGCTACAAACATTTTCCACCTCGTAATGCTTGACAAAGAGTTATGACACCCTGAGTTTTGTAGAAATAATATCCTTTTGGCAGAGATTATTTATATTGCTTACCTGGATCGTTTCCAGAGGAATGCCGGAATAGTATGGCACGTCAGTCTAATTGTGACGATTCGATTCTTTAAGTCGTACTCTGTACACGTATTATAATAGAGGTATTATTCACCGCAACATCGATATGATCGCTAATGTTCGGATTACGGTGGGTGGCGCGGGGTGCTTCGCCGTTGACCGCAGTCGTATGCGCCGAGCCGCCCGCGCACAGCCGCCCCGAGGCCACACAGAAGCCGTTTAGTGCTTAGATTAGGTCAATAATCTTATTCGCGTGTTTACCTTATCGGTTACTCGTTATCGCATTAAAACCTATTTCGTCGGTGTATCGATCGATTCCGCCCTTAGTCTGAACTATGCCTTGAAATTTTCGTGCGGTGAATGAGAACAGTCGCGCGCGTATCGCCCGTCGGATGACATCAGTTAAGCCACCACGTCCGCTGGAAACATTACGCGCTCAGTGTCCGCGGCGTGGCCGGCTTGGACGCACGAGGAACTCAATGGATGAGGGACGCTGTGCGACGTGTGAGGCTCTCGGCCGCCGAAGCCTCTCGAGCAAGCTGCTTCAGGTGGCCACTGCGCAGGCGCATATGAAGACGTGCTCCCACGCCGCCTCCTCCCCCGAACAGGCGCACGACTCCGACCTGGCTTCGCGAGCATTAGCTGCGAAGCGGCGCAAGTCGATAGCAGGCTTAAAATTGAGCTTAACGACGGATGCACAACAGAAGTCGACTGCTGCCGAACAAGCACGATCTCCATTCGCTCGGAGGAACACGTGGTGCTCGTAAGTTTGTCATTAAAAGACTAGGATCAGCACTTCACGATCATCTTTTATATAATAATATCAATATGCAATAGTCTGTAACAAATGAAATTTGGTTTGAGAAACACATACTTGTGCTGTTATCATATCTGTCTTCATTATCATTTTCATGTTTTATCTTATTACCTGTGTATTCTTATCGGGCCTCGGTGATAGGTTGTTAGTGAGTTTTTCTATGATTTCTATATCTCAAGAGTTTTAAACATTTTCCTTTACATGACTCATATAAACTGATTTTTAAAATTTATTATGGCAGGCTCTGCAAACTGCGTATATTCTAAGGCCTCAATTAGAAGATTCCTAATTGGGTACCGGAGTACTTTAGTCGACGAAGACTAATTATTACTGACCTTTAGCCTATCAGACCGTAGCTTGAGTCGCAATAGTATAATCAATTATTAAATAATAATCGTCCGACATTCTATTTCCAACGATCTTTACAGATTTGGGCATCAAATAATAGACATAGTGATGAAAGATAATTGAACACAACTACGGCCTTATTTCTTTTATATATTTCTTATGCTCATTAGAGGAATGCATACAAGATAATGATACATTAGTAAATAGTTATGCCGTCATCTTTAATACATAATGACTTATCATCATGTATGTATGTATGTCCTCGTACGGCAAGTTTGTGCGCCATATAGTACTTACCTATGTAATGTTTATGCATAGCTGTATGAATTTATTCTGCAAATAAATACATATATTGTATGTACATACATATGTATACACATGCTCATATTAAATTAAATATAATCCGTAGTATAGCCATGAAGTTACGGAAATTTCAATTTATACAACTTAGATCCTATTAAGGCTATTATATTATGATGAATCAGATCCTGCCACTTATGCTGTCTTCGACGGTTCCTGTCTACGTTCTCGTAGACATTAGGGTTTTATAGCCACAAATATATATGATTGAATTTTAATCAGTTCTAGCATATAGTTTGTGCTTGCAATTACGTATTCATTGTTCTTCTACTTATTGTTTCAATAGTTTTTTCTGTGCTTTGATATTCTCGACTATATAATATACCTACATTATTTTTTTATAGTGGTATGAAGCCACTACTAGTAGTGGTATGGAGCCACTACTTGTAGTGGTGTGGAGCCAGCCACAGGCTTCTGTTTAGCCTGTAGCACGAATGGGCCGGCTCGTCCGGGAAAGTACCACACTCCCACAAAAGACCGACGCCTGAATGGCGGTTATCAACCGTCATGCTCCGTCCGGTGAGGGAGAGCCGGGGGCCCAGTTTCTCGTCCCCAAATGGGGAGGGCGGAGGTTTTTTACAGTTGCAGTTATCTATAAGCGGCGGTGATCACATAACATCTCGTGACCCGCCTGCTCGTTTGCCTCCCTCTGACTTAAAAAAATAGTTGCTGAGAACACTCGGAAGTTGTGTCAAGTGTTATGACATTTCACCCTTTATCATCCTCATGTACGTCACAAGAGTCATTGTCAACAGGCATTGCGATTATGAGTGCAAAATTGTTTTCATTTATTTTTTCTTAATCTCTTTAAAATAATTACATCGAATATGTGTAGATAAAAATGTAATTCGCTGTATTTTTTATATTTTTGTAAATATTTACACCCATAAATATTGCAAGGAGTATGGAAATCGAATGCCTAAGATAAGATCTGTTATATGTTCCCAGATTAACAGAATTGACCATGAAATTGTCTAGATTCATCTCATTATTTCACACTGTTAGTAATGTATGTAATTATGTACATAAAACAATAGAGATTATTCTTCATAATTGCACTATTGTACGCAGCAAAAACTCGTTTAAATCATGCTGTTTTTGTCGACATTTTGAGATTGTCGTTATAACTTGGCAACATTAAAATAATGACGTTGTGTATTTTTTTTAGTATTACAATATCTTGTATTTTTTTTTTCTAGAAAACATTTCTTGAATTAAATCAGCAAAATGTATTTGCTGTATAATCTAACCAACGTTGTATTTTTACAATTTTTTTTATGATAATGGGAGGCAAACGGCAGGCGGGTCACGTGATGTTAAGTAATCACCGCTGCCCATAGACACCTGCTTCACCCGGTCACAGGAGCGTTGAAATTTAACAATGCATTAAGTATACAACTTTGATTAAAAAAACCAGCTGTGTTATGCCAATTTTTAAATACGGCGACATCGAGCCCTTTGTGTTCTGAGGAGATTAACAAAATGATGTAACAACCAGAAATTTAAACGAAAATGGATTTATTATCAATCGGCTGTTAATGAGTTATAACCATACAACTGAGCCTTCCCGCTTAAAACGTGCAGTACAAAACGACAAGTTATTTTTGGGAGCACTTTCTTCCTGTGGAAAAGATGAATATGCTTGGTTTCTTTAGTATGTTATAAACCTTGATTTGTTTATTAATTTGAATATTTGGGAACGATGTCGACTCTTTTCATGGCCGCGGTGTCATCAGTTTTATAATTTTTCTTTTTGTATTTAAAAGACTATAATAATATTTTGATATGCCTAATAATAATAGTGTGAAAACATTTCACGAAATTATTTTTTTTATGTTAGAGGGAGACAAACGAGCAGACGGTTCATGTGATGTTAAGTGATCACCGCCGCCCATAGGCAACTGCAACACACGCGGGGTCACAGAAACGTTGCCAGCCTATGAAAAACCCGGTCTATGAAGTTGGGCCTCCGGCTCTCCCACTCACCGGACGGATTCAGGCGTCGGTCTTCTGTGGGAGTGTGGTACTTCTCCGGACGAGCTGGCCCATTCATGCTGCAGGCTCGTACTACTAGACAAAATTAGTTTCAATAAAATCGTCAATTCAAAAAGACTCACTTACCTCTGTTGACTTTGGAAACAGGCTTTCAGCTTTTGCAGATTTTTTGGTAGGTCTCCATAGTCGAATAAAATTTTGATAAACTCTCAGCTGTCCATTGGATTTTGTAAACGGACTAAATACATACATTAGACAAGTAATTAAATGTAAAACATTTACGAAAACCCCGAAATATTATAACCGTCACTTTTAACGCCCCTCTTTTTGCGTCGGGGGTTAAAAACATAGCTAAGAACACTCTCGATTAAGTTCACAATTCTAACAAAAAAAGAATTATCTAAATCGGTTCACCCGTTTGGAAGCTATGGTGCCACAGACATAATGAAACACACACACACGTCCAACTTATAACCCCCCTCTTTTTGTCGGGGGTTAAAAACTAAATTCTCTAATTTCAAATAAAAGCAGACACAGTTTGTGATATATTATTCGAAATGTTCTCTTTTTTGAAGGAAGCTAACAAAGCAAATATTATTTTGATTAAATCCAGTAGTAATTGTGATTCAATAATTAATGTCTTTGCACGGCTATTTATTTTTAGTCGGTAACGCCGACGACCGTTTCGACCTATTCAGAAGGCCATCTTCAGGGCGAGTACTAGGAACGTCGCGGTGCGGCTGTTCCTTGTGCGCTGAGGTCTGCCGCCGCCCGCGCCGCCCTCCTCGCCGCGCGCCGCGTTCGCGATGATGCGTTAGGTGGGGGGGTCAAATTCGCTTGTGCCTATTGTGCGAGTGACTTCATTTTGATCCACTGTTGGCCGTGAAAAGACACTAATTATGTCTTCTCGCGTGACTTTCAATGATACAATTATGATTCCTATAATTTTGACAACGAAAACGTTCATGACAGCATTTTATCACGCATATCCATAGGTAATGCTATTCTTATCACTTGTTTAAGCAGTTAAATCCATATTTATGTATTTTTTATTTATTTATACGCATTTCCTTGATAAAACCTGTATATCAACTGCGTCAATGAAATGATTCCTTCAATGAATAATTCAACTCAAATCGTGACTTATCTTGTGAATTTGCGTATTCAGTGTTATATTTATCTATAATAATATTGTAAAGTGGTAGTTTGTAATTTTGAACGTTTGTTTGTAAGGGATAATCTTCGAAATACTGAAACGATCATGAAAATTCTTTCACAATCAGAAGTTCACACTATTCAGGAGTGCTGCATTTTAACGTCCAACGAAGCGGGCACGGTCGGCTAGTCTGTACCTATCTGTACTGATTAGGAGTGCTATGCTATAAGCTATATTTAACGCCCAACCAAGTGGGCACGGGTCCGCTAGTATAATTTAAATAAGAATATGTTTTATATGATGATGAAACACTGGCTGCACTTGTGTTTCCGTACCATAAACCATGAATGGTTTGAAACTATCCACGTTCTACGCCTCGATTCATATGAATTAGGCATTATGTGATCACCAACCGTGTTCGTACCTATGAATATTCATAAACAAAACAGAACAATACGAATATAATATTGTATTGCAGTTTTATAGCAATTACATAACCTTCAATGACAGAACCAAGGTTAATGAATATCTATTTACATCATTTGAAATAATAAACGATCTAGTTGTGTTAATTCTGCTCACTTTAACGGTAATAATATCTAAGCAAGCGTCGTGCAACGTTTAATTGTAACGCTGGTTGCAACTCTGCACTATAATAATGCTCGTAATAACGTTTTATTTACTTCAGAAAACTCAACGACGCATTGTGAAATTGAACTAGCTACATTACTGCTAAAATCATGTAACGGTTTCACAATTAATATACGTTTTGTAAGATGAATCGTAATGTTAAAATAAATGTTGCAAAATACATGTCTAGTGATTTGCTAGAGGACGGATGGCACGTGACGTACCTTGAATTCTCATCAATTCATCTTCAGTAACTAGTTTGTATGATCATTGGTCGCAGAATGTTGCAAACAAACTACCTATGGATTATGTTTTCTCTAGTTTAATGCAGTTGTCATTGACCTATCATAATCTAGTTATAATCCATATTGAAATTTTACACTGTTTTTGCAAAAAATAATGTTTGTATCGTACAGTTCAAATGATTTAGTAATAACCTTACTTTATTCGATGACACTCGTTTAGCCTCCTCAGTGATAATAATAGGGTTGAATTGTTTTCGGCCTGTCACTTTTGTGGGGTCTCTACGTATGCTTTTTATCGTACTTTTTACTTTACTGTTTTGAACATTCACATTTTTGCGCATATTGTTTTGTCTTTTAAGATACGATGCAATTATCTAATTTTAGTCCGTGTCAATGAATGTCACAATCTTAACAATCAATAGTTAATTACCTATAGATTTAGTATCCTCAATGACGACGTTTTTGTGCAAAAGTTTATTTCTAATTATACATGCTGTAATTGGTGGTCAGAAATTAGGGAACAAGTATTCTGTAAATACATTATATAAACTTATTTCGGCTGAGAAAGAACACTTGCAAAAACAGCGGCCCACTCCACTAGACAGCCTTGAACCTAAGCGACCGTATCGTTTAAATCAAATGCCTCAAGCTAGATGCTAGGTGCGGCGGCTCTTAGATTCATTCGCATTTTGAACCAAAACGGGTGTGTCGCAAAAGCGTTGCCTAGGTGTTTCGAAGCGCCATCATCGTAGCCCGTAGTAGGTAGAGCAGTGCGCGCGCCGCTAGCTCCGGTCCCTCTCTCCCCCCTCTCCACCTCGCTGCGACCGGCACCGGTCCCAGTTTGCCGCAACGCGTTGATCCGGTTGCCCGCGCGCCATCAGTTTTAACATCATCTTTCTTCAAACACGCACAAACGCCCTTCCAAAACCAAAAACAAAGCCCAAGCTCACCCCCTTCAGTGGGACTTAGTCCCACCGCGTAGAAACTTTAGGTGACGTGGGAGCTATGCAAACTAAATTAATAAGTGCAAACTACACGTCCATCATGAATAAGCAAGATCTTCTGAGAGAAGTCGTCGTCAAATACATCGACTACTTCTATCCTGTGTGAGTACATATCCCTAAGGTCATCATCGCGGAGTTTTAATAGAAACAATGCAGTCTTCAATTGTTTTGGACGCGCAATAACTATGGCGTCTGCCATTAAGGTTCCTTTATTTTTCAACTTATTATAGAGTATAAGTCGGTGAAGGTTCTTCGGCAACGTGGCCAGCTGCAGAAAGACAAACGGTTTCGATTCGCTGACGTCAGCGCCGCCTATTGAACCTAGTGTCTCTATCGGTGGACTGCTGTATCGATCCGATGCATAAAACAAAACTTCTCTCGTGTTATGTCTAGCCTTTTATATTTTGTAGATTTTTAAAAAGCTTACCAAGTCTTTGTAAAAATATATTTGGGCCATGATTGCGTTAAAATATGACGTTGCCAAAATAATTTTGCCTACAAATTGGCTGCAGGCCATCTGAGGCTTAGCTTGCCACGGCCATTTTTGGTATCGTTTCACTATGTGTACTAAGAAATATATCCTCGATACAGTAGACATTTTAATTTAAATATAATATCAAGATTAAATTATTAATAAAAGCTGTAAATGTATGTGAAATTCTAGAGAGCACTATTGCGTGACGGTCTCGCGTGACGACCACATACTCTACAGTGATCCCCTACTGTCCTACTAATGCCCTTTGTGTACAATTAATTTTATTGTCCACATCCTAGTTTATGTTCGCCCAATTAAAATTGAGTTTTATTGACCCACGTGAATTGATTTTATGAACCGAAAGCAGTTTCTTGCAATTGAATTCTATTGTCATAGTTAATACATACTCATTTCATAATATTTAATTGACTAATTGAAAGGATAGAAATTGCGGCGTGATGAAACGCAGCATTGAGATGAAGCGCCACTAGTGTGCCGCTGGTGGCGCCGCCGCCATGTCGACATGACTCTCGACGATTTCCCTTCAATGACCTTGTGTGAACGCCGACCACTCGCCACACGATAACAGTACTGCTGTACGGACTACTGCATGATTACGAAATTAATATCTATTTGAAACAACGGTAGTTAAATCAACTTTGTCACTGATATGAAACTGAATTTTGCGACAAACTCAATAACAACAATTAATGAAACCTCTATTCATTTGATAGGCAATTCGGTGAAATAATTGGCGTGTAGAATGTTCTATCGTTGCAATCAATGGTTATTGTTGATGGTCCAAGGCGCCAATTGCCGTTGTTGCGTTTCACATTGTGACTAATACATTAAATTTTCATGAAGCATGCATATACATAATTTCACTACGACCTTTGTTTTCTACGCATCATTGTCTTACAATTGCAAAGTAAAAGGGAAAAGCGTGAATCACCATTCCCTATTGATTTTTTTGAATGATTTGATTTTATAGCATTATGCTATGTTATTCTTTCTTAATATTTAGCCTGTCTTGGAGACGGTCCATGGATGTGGATATTGTGTTTCTTAACAAAAGATTTTCATTACCAACCGGTTTAGCAATTCACTAAAGCGACTTATATGCATCGGATTATTCGACAGATGCTATATTAGTCTCGCCGATGACGGCCACGGAATAAATAAAACCTTTTAAAATTTTAATTGTCTTTGGTTCTTGGCAAAAAAGCTGCGGCGTCTTATTATTTTCAAAAGACTTTGGTAATGTTTGAGTCTTTTTCATGAAGCATGTTTAGTGGTAATGTTGACAATAACTACAATAAGTTATATCTACACAAACTTCCACGTGCGTTGTAAAGAGTAGTCAGCGACAAAACATTTATCTTTTCTTTGTTTGATCTTCATATTTACATGACATCCTTTTTCACTTATACAAAGACTACGTAATGCAATTTACTTAAGTGTTTTTTTTTACTAACAGTATTTTCTTTTTTATATACATGCCTATTCTGTGCTTAAAAATGGAAACAACAAATTATTTTTGGCGATGACTCGCCAAGTTTTTGGATGTGGATTTTGTTTGGTTGCCAGGTTCAAAAAATCATTATCAGCCTGCCTCAGCACATATCATGCGACACCACCTAATTATTTGGCAACCAATCAGAATTGGTTTAGAGCATTCCGTCGTTTAATACTTTGTTAATAAAAACGTTAAAATATTTATATCAATAATGATAATAAATATCAGGGATTTCAAAGTTAACATTTCTGACAAACACGAAAAACTTTCTCTTGTATTGCGTTTTCGACAGCCTATGTTTCAAGTCTTTCATGTGCCTCGCCTGTCAACGCTTGCAATTTTGTCAACTGGCTTGCGTAATCCTCCATAGAATACTTAAACTTGTTTTTTCAAGTTCCGTCTAGAGAAAGTGACTTTTTACCTTTATTTCATTGTAACTAATTCAGTGGTTATTCCGAGATTGGTATGTTTAAAAAAAAAGAACATGCATTTTTATCAACACAATTAAGTCGTAGCTTCATGTATTATTTAGATTGCGTAATGAAACAATGCTCGTAAATTGAATAAAGTCGCTAAGTTGGCCGTTAACTGTGGCTGGCAAGACCGGTCTAAATCGATACACCGTTGCGCCTGCGTCGATCTTTTTCAACGCTCAAATGGTTCCATCTTCAGACTTTGTGTTGACACGACACGGAATCCGAACACGGAGAAAGTTAAACTGTTATTCTAATCTAGCTAGTACCTTAATTCTGATCGGCATTAGGGGATAATACAAGAAAATCAATGAGTTAACATTTTATGTATGTTAAGTAAATTAATGACACAGACGAATTTCCTTTCTATTTCCACAATCTTAGTTAAGAGCGCCGTCTCACCAACAGCTCAAATAAAATGCACTGTCAAAATTAAAACAGGTTAATAATAATAATAAAAAAGGAAAATATGTATAATTTATGTATTTGTTATAAATATGATATGAAAATTAAACTCAACTATCTTTTATGAAGTTTTTGAAGCCATAATTAACATCGACAGCAATTAATATAGGAGTTTCCAGGTCAAACGCACGTCTCTGGTTACTTGAATCATTACATTAAAATGTTTCTACAATAATGTTTGTAATACCACGATATTTAGTGATCCGTCGTGATTTCGAATAAGGGTAAATTTCGAAGCTGAATTGGCTGATTAAGGTGTCAGAGTGTATGGATGGTCGGCACACATCCATTGTTCCTTTTGTTACTACAAATGGGACTAGTTTATCGTTGCGGTCGCTAGTTTTGCAATATTTACTGACAATGGCCGCTTTACCGTAATCATCCGTCGCGAACGGAAACTTTGGCAAAATTACCGGTATATGGTTATTTCTATACCCATGCATAAAGAACATCGCTTGACCCCAAACCGCAATATTGTAACATTGTTGACGGCATAACTCATACATATTTCGTTCTATAACGAATGAAAAAATAGAAGTAAGTACTTCCCGATAACTGATTTATACGCATTCCTCAATTCCGACTTTTAATTCACTTCGAATAAATGTTGCACAGCGGAAAATATTGTGCATAATTGTAATAATGCTTACCTACATATTACAATGGTCTTGGTATTTGAATATTACTTCTATTTGTCTATGATTTATGTTTTCCACTGATAATTGTTTTTGATGATCTTCATGACGCTGTCCGCTTCTCAAGAATATAAATTGCATATAATATTATCTTATTCTGATTGTGCTGGCTGGTTCTCTATCTATCTAATAAAATCTATCATATAAGTTGTATTAGTATTCCAGAACATAAGTCACGAACTTTCTTTGGAGCTAAATGTATGTATGTCCCTTTATGATCATTTATTTATTTAAAAATCACGAATTTGATTATCATTTGCAAAAAATAGAATATTATTACGAGATTAAAGTAGGAACTATCGCTGTTCACTAAATCATGTCAAATATTCTCAGTTATGATGCGTGTAACTAATGACATATGTTTTTCTCTTTGTTGCAGCGCATCGGGCACGAGCGCGGTGGCCATCGACAACAAGATCGAGCAAGCTATGGTGAGTAAAATACGTTTTGTTATTGTTATACTCACAGGCCGAAATTTTCTTACTTTTCCCTTTCTCTCCCTCTGGTTCTCCAGTTAATTCCACACGGTCATGTTAATAGTAGATTATGCACCTAGGGAGTATAGGACTGTCTTACGTCACGAACGTTGGATAATGAGCGTAACGAAGGACTCTATGTTATTCATAAAGGTCCTGAGTGAAACAAGGAGGGATTCAATCAGCCCAAGACTACGACAGTCCTTTACTCCAGAGGTGGATACTCAACTTTCAAGCCATTTTTTTGGCGCCTTTTTCTTTTTTTCCAATATTCTGTTTATGGTGGCCAGTACGAAAAAAAAGTTTGATTAAGAATAAAAACTCTTTTCAATGGCTGTATGCTAACATTCTTCATACGAATTTCAAAGTTCTAAATTCAAGTCATTTTAATCCCTTCGGAACTTCCATACAATATCTCCCTCTACGTTCGCAAGAGTATAAAGACTTGTTTTACTTTGACATTTCGTGACATATAACAATAATTAGACTTTGTCGAGCATGAGGTGTGAAAAGTCTATTTATTTTAGTTTTTATTTTTATTCTCTAATATTGTTTTCATTGTGTCTATGTCATTTTCATTATTTCATTGGCTCTTTTTTTAATTAGTCTTTTGTGCATTAAGCTATTAGTCTCCTGGATAAACACTTTGTTTTCTTACAATTGCATTAATAAACCGTGTACGTGACTAGCGCGCTAAAACTTCCTTTGTTAGAGCCGCCTGTTATTATCATAATTGAGCGTAAATAGAGGAAATCGTAAGTAATAAATGTCTTTAGGTATATCAACTGCCTCGAAGACGAGTTGAATCAATTAGTCTGCACTATATCAAAGCAGAAAACTTGTTCTTAGGGTTTCTTGTTCTCACTTCTCGTCTATATGTTTTAAACATATAATTCTGCCTTCTTAGAAAAAAGTATTTCTTTATTGTATGAATTATTTCCATAACTAAGCTTTATATATGTATATTCTGACAGCATGGTCATAATCTTTTCATTAAAACTAAGTATATGATTATTGTTATACATCATCTTTGCATGAGCGTTAATTTCAATTTGCCTAAGTACATTTTGTTTATGATTTCTTTCAAAAACTGCATATACAATCTCTCAAATGTAGGTATCTCTTCTCACAACAGTATGTCAAGTGTTTTCTTTTAAAGGTTTTTTATCTTGAAATATGGAACGCTGACGATGTATGCAGTTGTGTCGTGTCAGTCGGCCGCATAGATTCCGCCTGTGCTCAATGCGATGGATTCTAGGAACGTACATATCACTTTGAAGCACCGCATCCTCTTACCCAGTTTCAAATCACTATAAAGAACATTAACGACCTTATAATAACAACGTAAATGGGCGATGTCCGCAATTTTTAAAAGCACTTGATTATTTTTCTGTTGGTAGGAATAACATTTCTGATTACCATAAAAATATCAGATTTTTAGATCTATCAATTACTTACAAAAGATTATTGCATTTAATTTCTCAAATAATGGCGGAACTACGGCTAACTGAACGAAATCATTCGAAGCTCATTGGATAATTATGTGTCAAACTGACATATAAAATAACATTTGCTTTTTTAATTTTTCACTGCATGGGAAAATTGTATATAGGCGTCTTATAGGCGTAGTTCCGAATTTGAGGGATTAAATTCAATATTTTTTTTTTGTTATTACTTGGTAGATCAAAAAATATCGGATATGTTTTTATGGTAATCAGGAATGTTGTTCCTACCACCAGAAAAATAAACAAGTGTTTTAAAAATTTCGGACAACGCCCATTCACGTTGTTATTATAAGGTCGTTAATGTTCTTTATATTGATTTCGGATATCGTCCATTGCGATGGATCTAAATTGTTGATATCAATAGATTTCACTCTCAAATTACCACTGCTTGCGCACAGTATATCGGTCAAGCGTAACTGTTGACTGATAAAATAGAAATTGATGCTACAATAAATGTTTTTGTAATTCCGAATGCATACAACTTGTACGGATGAAATGCTTTAAATTGTATGATACTAGTTACACCATTATGTCATTTTAGTAATACATAAATGTAATGAAGATAGTAAATTAAAGAGAGTACTTGATTATGTATAAGTACACGATAACAGAAAATTAGAATACGAGTAAGTCTTAAAATTGCATAAAAATATTTTTAAATCAAACTTACACGGCGATTAATAGTATGCATCTGGATTAGTTGTTAATATATTCATGATCAACACAGTCGAATCTATTTGTTAATTAATATAATTTGATTCTTTCATTTTAGAGTTGTTAATATCAACTCCACCTAAATTAATATTAGTAATACTGAGCTGGCTAGAGTTGCGTAAAGATGCAATATCCCACGAGACTGTGTTTATAATAGCGAAATGGTCAGCTACATAACACCGTTATTTAGATCTGAGACAGTGTGGCATCTCTAACGACTTCCTCTTCTAAATGGCCAGGAAACGTGACCTGTTTAGCCCTTGATTTTACAACATAACTATCCGACCTAATCTTCGTAATGTTGTTTTTATTGTCGTTACATTTCTCATCGATTCTGGATGCTCGGTTACGTTTATCATTTAAAATTGTTACGTGGCAATAAAGTTCATGTCTTTAATAACGTTATGCCAGTTTCAAAATTATTAGTCTCATTAAATATTTCATAACATCTACATCTGAGTAAACTTTGCCGGTTGCTATAAAAATAGTTTTAAATAAGTAAACTTTGCCGGTTGCTATAAAAATAGTTTTAAATAAGTAAACTTTGCCGGTTGCTATAAAAATAGTTTTAACGGCTTTACTTGTTAATCATTATGCTATTCTTGGATATGTATTAAGGATAAAATATAGTCTAATATATCCAAGAATCCATGAATGCTGATTTATGAAATTTTGTTGTCTCCAATGGCCTGTTGTTATGTCATGTGATCTAGTGGACGCAACTCACAACTATAATTAGCGTCCGCAGATGGCCTCATGCGATTGACCCCAATCCAGCCCTCATGCTTACATCGCATCATACTATTTTTATCACTGCCTCTACACGCTCGTGTATTTCATGCGTCTCCTTATATGGGAGCCCTATATGGATTATATCACTATCGCCATAGTTTTCTACAATTGTATCCGTTATAATCCCTCTACCACATTTATCCATCTTATCTATAAGTTAATAAATAACTTCCATTCAATAATCTTTCATTCTATTTTTATCCGCTACATTATCATTTTTATGATCACAGTTGTATATCGGTTTATCTAGATCATTCAAATCTATATTATATATAATTGTCAATTTAGATTCACACACTAATTTATTCTAGATAAATTTATTTCACTTTGACGTAATGTTTATTCTGCTGTAAGATTTCTCAATTTTATTTATAACAAATGGACACGTACCTTTTATGTTGCAATATTATTATTTGTAGCTCGCCCTTCGTTACTTACATAATAACATGATTATTATTTTAGCCATTTTTAGTACGGTGCTAATGTATATACATATTTACGGTAATTTATATTTATATGTAGAGGAAGATTGTACTGTCACTGATAAAAATATTGTTTGACAAAAGTAGTCTTATTGCCCATTTTACTACATGCAAAATAACAATAAAAGACAAATTAAGTATCAATTGAGACTGCATGAGATTAAAAATTATAGTCAATAAGAGTGGTTTTTCTTTGTAAACGCACTGTTTTATTTTGTACGCAGTAAATTTTACAATACAATTTATTGCACCATAAGAATACCATGTAACAAACATTACCAAAACACATTACATCATAGCAGATATGTTTTTCAGCCAGCTAAATCTACATATAGGAGCTGGGCTTATTTTACTGACCCACTTCCATACATCTGCTCAAACATTTATTTATTTGATTTTAGAGGTTTATTTCTTGAATTTTCTTTGATGCGTTAGGGCCTCGAGAGTTATTTTAGGGACGAATATTATTATGACATCCGTTGTTGTATTTGTTGTATCTAACAGATCATTAGCAAGTTGTTTAAAGTCGGCGTTTGTTTAAAGTGTGCTTGGAAATTCTATTCATACCAAGGCGCCTTGGAATACTAATTCTCTCATTGTGTACGTGATTTGCGTGAGTCAAGCGTGACCTGAAGGGCTCGCCTGTCCAAGAATAGGCCCGGAAGGAAAGTCGGCCCGTGGAGACGTACACTCTCCAGGTTATACATAAAACTTATTTTGTATTTGTGCAGCGTAGAATAAACACCGGGAGACGCCAGGAGGTCACACGAATCGGTCGCGAGCCACCAATCTAGATTTTGCAACGAGTAATTTGCAACCAAGAGTGGCTTGAGCGCACGCGCCAGATCAAAATCGCAGCACGAAGCCATTCCTAACCAGGAAATACTGGAGTTTCTTAGAAAATAAACCCCATGTAATGAAGTCGTCACGTTTGTTTTATGGATACTATTTCGAGAAAGTAGTAAACATGATTTGACTCTGTCATTCCAAATATTTCAGTAAATAACCTTCAAAATAGTGCTCTTACATTAATTTATTAACAATATACCTACTTGGTCGATAGTAGGTTACAATAAAGTTATGATTTATACTTAAACTGATACAATTTAATAATACATATGCCAAGGACATATTATCACTATTTGTGAATGGCAATATTTATTTTTTTAATTTAGGCACATGAGGAGTTGAAGTCGAATAACAAGATAACTGACGGAAATCTACCCAAAGCCGGAATAATTTGAGATTACACGTTTATCTGTGGAATATCGTTCTTTATAGCGGACCAGGTGATCGTTTGCATAGTAAACATGTTTTGATGTTAAAACGGCCTTCTTTTTAATCGACGAACCTGAAACGTTTCATTATTTATTTTTATGGACACGATTTTTTTTTTCTTAACGACTTCATAATTGAATTTGGGCGCTGCTCTTATGTACTTGATTTATATTAAAATACGGCTAAAAATTTTCCTATTATAAAACCTTATACAATAATCCATTTATCTAAATGATGATGATTTAGCTTAAATGTTAGTTTAGTGGGGTCTTCGTATAGACATTTAAACTTTTTATTAATTTTTAATCATATATCATTAGTGCGTGTCCTTAATTGGATATCTATTATATAATAATAAAAACACATATTTAAATTATGTGATAATAGTCGATTTGGGACAACACACGTTGTATGATTTGATCTATGTTATTACTAATACAGTTTTCATTCAACGCTTACCTCTAATATTTATTACAGAAGCAACCATGTTTGTATAGAAAAAGAAGATAAAACAATTGTCATCTATATAACAATTAACCTTGCAAATCTGTAAGTACTACTACAATAAATAATATCCCACGGGANNTATAGTCCCTATAAAGAGCTCCTATATATTATTATTATAGCTCAGTTACAATTTTATTATATGTATAGATAAATATAATGTCAATTTTTCAAATTGGATTTGCTGCGTTGTATAATAAATATATTAAAACTTACTGTAGAATCGGCATATCATTGCTGTAGTATATAACATTTTTATTATCATTTGTATGGATGGAGTTTTTGTAACACAACCTGGTTTGTTTATTGTTTTACTTTTCTTTCGCTTCAGAGCTTTTTAAAGAATGATATTGATTATTATCTTTAATGACAATATGTAGGTATTTAATACTCTTATTGTAGTCGATTTTGGTAGCCGCGTTGCTGGAATTACGATCATAGTGACAAATCTGACCGCAAACCACAAAACTTGTTAGAAAATTGTCATGATAGACGTAATCAGATTTATGAGTGTTTCAGCGGAGTAATATCTATATTTATAACCTGTGCTCATGTTCATCTATCTCCTATAGGTGACATCACCAAGCAGAGGTCGTGCTAAAAGACCTGATTGCGTTTGTTTTGTTGCGGCGTTATCTGCTTGATAATTTACTTACGTCAATGCCTGTTTGCCTTATTTGTTGTTTTTATATTCATCGGTATCTATCGTCTGGTTTACAGTCTTTTAAGTTTGCAGGAGCTAATATTTTTTTACGTTATCTTGTTTGTTCATTGTAATGGTGTTTTGTTGGTGGTCAAATCTTGTTTGTTTATTGGTTTTATTATCATTGGGCTCGTGCTCGGGCATATTGATATCTGTGGTTCTGTACACAAAAGGTAAAAACGAGACCCTATTACTTAGGCTCCGCTGTCTGTCACAAGGCCAGGATTTTTTTCTCGATGTGAATAACTAACTGCAATACGTAAGACTTTTAATAACGGTATGGAACTCTTAGTTCTCAAGCTCGATTCCCAATTGGGCGGTTTTAACATACATTTTTGAATAACGATAAGGCAAGCTAATTCTCCGACAGATAATAATTAAATTTTTGTGTTTTTAGGATTGTTTTTTAAAACGCAGCGCAATCGTAAAGAATTTTATTACAGTTATGTCACGACTATTTTTAAGAACGGTATGGCTGTCCACAGTTTTCACCTGAACAAATATTATATCTGCTGGTATCAAAAGTGCCTTAGTACATGTTTGAACAACTGCTGTCTGAAACCGTTTGATGCGCAATATTCCTTAACTTCTGTGTTAGCTCTTACAAATAATTTTAGTAACATTGCCAGTGGTAAGTCGCCATTAATTATATAGGCATAATAAAGGCATAACTGAATACCGTAATTATGGTTTAACAGTGTATCAAAATTAAGTATGATTTATATATTTTATATATTCGCATAATTTGCGCCATTTGTTTCCTCATTGATGTTTATACCTAAAAGTGAAGTTCGAGTATGATTAAATTAATGCGCAGTAATATACCTTATTGTGTAAACACATTCGGGTCATAAACGTGTGCTTCTGTAAATGAATAAAAAAAAATACTTTTTTACTAAGCATTCCTTACTTCATTGTAAGTATGAGATGTTGCGGAGCGCATCACAATTTTTACTACTTTTTTCTTTTACTTTTGAATTATAAAAAAAAAACGTAGAATAGACAATGATTATGATAATTGTATTTTTTTATGTCAGAGGGAAGCAAACGAGCAGGCGGGCCACGAGATGATCACCGCCGCCCATAGACAACTGCAACACCCGCGGGTTTACAGAAACGTTGCCGGCCTATAAAATTCCCACGCTGTTTGTAAAAGTCCATCAATCAAGCTTTAAATATGAGATTCTTCTCACCTTATATAACCTTTCAGACACTGATTGGTGGCCTTATTAGTAGACGGAGACTCAGTTATAGTGACAAGTTCCTAGACCTGTGAGAAAGAACCTCTGTTTTAAGAAAAAAAAAAACTTTAAATGACATTTATAATCTGCGCGGGAAGAAAAACAGTTGCCATTTTCTATGTTTCTCTTTTCGCTTCCAGTATAATTATTATTAATCACAACCTATTGGTAATTTAAATTACAGTTGAAATAATATTTTGCACATGTTGTACGAATAACAACTGATCATTAAAAAAATACATGACATTATTTAACACCGTACACAAACATGATGTCATACTTTAAATTATATGTAATTAAATTCTGGAAGCCTGCCTGCTCGCTTTGTTTTGTTATGATATATGTACTTACGTATTCAGTATTACGCCTTTTTTTTTCTCGAAAAGGAAGCTATTGTTTGAATAAGAAATTAAATATTTATTAAAAGGTACATATATTTTTACGTCTTACTTTTACTTAAATTTGTTTCGGTTTAAATATTAGTAATAATATAATAAATAGGCCGCGAAAATGGAAATATAATAGAGCCATTTGAACAAAAGATTGTGGAATAAAACCAGTCAAATGCGAGTCGAACTCGCGTACGTAGAGTTTTCCGTACCAGTATCTAAATAAAACAAATCACTCATCTGTTGTATGGGATTGTAATTTTAAAATTTACTTTTTTCTATTTTTAATATTTGTTACTATAGAGGCAGCCAATATTGAAATTTTAGCTATTATGGTTTCATATGCGATATAACCTGGTAACAGACAGACGGACGGACAGCGGAATCTTATGAATGAATTAAATTGAATTGTAAGATCTAAATTTAATTCATATTTACATATTTAGTATTATTATGATTTGATTTTATCTTCATTATTATCACAATGAAATCGAGCCACTTAAAGCTCCAGATTGAAGCATATTTTGGTGTTTCAATACATGGAAGAATCTTCGATTAAGTGTTGGTCATCTGTTAGTTGTTATTATTGACATACCCCAGTCGCTTGGCTTCAGTGTCTGACGATAAACTGATAACTGATTTTACAACATTTACAAGTGTGTTCGCATTAACAAATAATACGTCTGGATACCGTACCAGTTTTATCTGGTTAAAAACAATAAGACAGGTTTTATCTGCCGCCCTTGTACGCATTATATCATCGGCTCGTATTTGGTTGGGCCTGCTAAGGTTCACTGCACCGTATAAAAAAATCTTTACACCCGTCTTGATGTTTCCTTGAATACGCAACTTTTCTCGGCAAAAATCAAAAATCACGTTAAGAATCTTGACATCATCTGTTTAATAACTCGTTATCTATTTTACCTACTGACATAGAAGCATTTGCACATCTGATATGCACTGTTTAATTAGTATCATGCTCAATGTAGGTAATTGTAGACAAACGAAACATTTAATTATAAACATTAAATCAGACGAACAAAAACATTAAATCAGATTATATAATATACAGAAAGAGCCAAGAGTCGTGTTAAAGAGTCTTCTTATTTTTGGAATGGAGAGCCAGATATAGCACTAGGTTGCTAGCCCATCATCGATAGATTTACAAATAATTCTACAATTGAAAAGTAATAAAATCGCAGAGTCAAACAGTTCATTGGCGCCCAGTCAATCTGCGACTCTGACGCGGGCGACATGTCAATATCTCTCAACGAGATCCGGTATGCACCAGAATGATTAAAGAATATGGATTCCACTAATTGAAGGCCGGGACACCCACTCGCTTTACCGTGCTAATAAAAACTCTTGGTCTATTTTAAGAGTGTACCAATTACACCACACAATCGACTCTCGCCTCTTTTAGCCACTTGCAAATGCACGATCACGGCGTTGAGTCACAAAATATTAAAATAAACCTAAATATCTCAACAGGTCTTTCGCTTTATTTTAATTTCCAATGATTCTTCTTTCTAAATTCGCCAAAAAGTCTACTGTAAAATTTGGATTCGTTAGAAAACATGTAACCTGTTGTTGACACCAAGTAGCCTTGTGTTTCTGTGTATAATTTATTCGTACATAACAAATTCCAGATAATAGAAACATACATTTATATGCAGTTATTTATAGATGCCTACGTTAACATCTGTAGAGATTTTCAGAATAGCATTTGCTGTTGATATCCGCATTCTATATGCCTTAATAGTATTTATTTTATTTGCTGTCTTTGTTTCGATATCCTCCATTCTTTCTGATACAAATTATGCTTTTGTTGTAACACTAGGTTCTTTATCTTTTCTAGTTATTTATACAGTTTAACCAACAAAGCAATACTGTGACTCACTTTATTGTATGTCGTCTTAATCTGCTTAAGATTAATAAAAATCTGCAATACATTCTAAACTGGCTCTAATATTAACCTTTATCTAATCAAGGTTATAGAATGTTTTTATATTTAGTCTCTCACACTTGTGCTATTTTCAGTTTGTTTATTTTTCCATCTGTGTTGATGGCTACTTTGAAATAACTTGGCTGTTGCTAAACTTATTAGATCGGTGATAATTGGACGGACAGGCAGAATATTCTCGTGATAGTCTTTTTATTTGTTCCAATTTAACAGAGTACGAATCAATTACTCGTTGCGTATCCGCATGCTTCGTGCTGCTGAACTAACGCGTATAAAGCAATTAAGAAAAGTAGACTTAGTAAGATGAATTTCTACAATTAGAGCGATTTCATCTTCATCTCGTATATTAAACTTTTTAACCGAAATAAAAAATATTACTGTCAACGAATTAATATTAGGTCGGGGAAAAAGTCTTTTCGCATTATAGTATGAATGAACTTGTAATAAAATATCTTTGGCTATAGTATTTGTATCGGGCTGGTTTTGGTATCATTGAAAGTTAAAATTTTATAGAACATAATTCCAAATTCAAATTAGGAAAATGTGTGATTTTCATTTGTTTTTCGTACTG
>JADGIL010023119.1:793-12736 GCA_020352625.1 Cactoblastis cactorum | reverse complement strand
TCTCAGCAGTGGTCGTTCCCAAATGCTGGTAGTCTATAGCTTGATAAAGATATAAATGTATATTAAATATTGACGTGAACAGTACCTGTAAAGGTCTAATTTCTGAATAAATATTATATTTTGATTTTGATTTAATGGTCCGCGAGCATAACCGCGGGTAAAAGGTAGTAAGTACACCATAATATGTATACATTTGTATAATAATTAATGAAACCGTTTTTTAAAACCTTATTTCTATTCCAAATATACGTCTTAAATATAATGCGAAAGTACAAATAAATACACTGAGCCTTTGTACCATAAAGGCCGGCAACGCTTCTGTGACCCCGCAGGTGTTGCAGCTGTCTATGGGCGGCGGTGATCACTTAACATCACGTGACCCGCCTGCTCTTTTGCCTCCCTCTTTCTTAAAAAAAATCAAAAGATGGCTGATAATTGCCTTTAATAGACACGTAGACACATTTTTCTCTGAGAGTAAACTAAACAAGTCACGCGGGAACTAACGATATTCTTGAGTTTAGTGTAAACGGATGTTGAAATTATAAAACCCTTCATTTTTGCGTCGAGGGCTAACGTTGACAGACGAGCCTTGACCAGCGTGAGAATGATTCCTCGTAAATTGCTATCGATTGTATAAAGTGAGCACATCACATGTATCGGACAATCGAAGAGTTTCATTGCCTAGTTTTGGTTTTCTTTATTTATTGTTTTAGAATTTAGTATACTTATGGAAAAGGAACATACAATATAATATATGTTATAATGTACCGATATAAAAAACATATTATATGAAATTAATGTAGAAACTTAAAAATAAAATAAAAGATTATAATAAATAAAAACTACAGCTAAAATAACATACACAGTAAAAATTAAAATAAAATTACGAGATATACTATGAAGTTTACTCGTCTCATCGCTAGATGGCGACTAGTGTCACTATGGATTGGAAAGCATAGAACATAATGATTACAATTTGTGTGATTTGTCCCTATATATTTATTTATTGGCATGCCATTATTCTCCGCCATGTAACACATTAGCTAATTAACATGTGCAATTTTCTCCTCTTCAGGTTAACTTCAAATTCACGAGGTATCAAAAGGCGTCTAATCTGGAACCTGATGATAACAATCGTACTACAACGTGCTTTAATTTTTTAACCTTTTTTTAACTTTCTATAAACTAAAGGATTTGAACTTGAGACCTTTCGATCTCAGGTGTACCACAACTTTTGTCTAAACAACTCTGACTACATCCATTTTTTTTTATTGGGGGTTCAAAAATTACATTTCACAACCTCGATGTTTAAGTTACGAAAGAGCTTAAGCCGTAGCAAACTTAACATCAACAAGTTCAAGTCTAGACTAACGTTTTCTTCGAATGCCCTTTGTTTCCTCATATCGTGACCCAAAATATGCATAGTCACTCTTTGCAAGGCTTTTTTTGTGTGTCAACTATACTGTATATAAAATGATTATGCTAAAACCTTTCATGCTGGTCTGGGAGAGAAGGAAAAACGTTGACTAAGCCACCTGCTACTCTTCGAATCACACAGATCACCTTTTGAGTAGCAGTAGGTACGTAAAACATTACATCACAGAGGCCGTCAAAAAATTAAGGTAAACATAATTTGACATAAGTTTTAAATAACTTCATTCACATTGCCATCTTTTTGATGGACCTTAATTTTCAAATTATATTCATAAAGCAAATTGTCTCTCCTTTGGAACAATAGATTTACTCGATAATAGAAACATTGTTTACCATAAGTATGATTGATGTCGTCTGACTTCGCTTCCTGCGATTTGTCTGCCTGTCTGGCAGGCAGATGTCTGGTCTAGGGTTCAATCATGTAATAGACTAGACCTTCGTCTTATTGGGTACTCAGACGTGTCTGGGGGAAGACTTGTATGCAATCATTGTATATCCGTTAGTAGCCTTTGTAGTTGTACTATATAGTGGCGAAATGATAATTTTGATTCTGTCTTAATGTGGTTTTATCATTATATTAACTAACTTTTGCCTGCAGCTATGCTCGTGTTCCATTATTCTTGTTTCTGTGGGAATTTTGCTTATTCCATCTTAGAGAGCACTTTTAAGTACATCCTAAAAGGAACCTTCAATAAATATTGAAACCCTTAGCATTTTAAAATCAAAGTCAAAATATTTTTACTAGAGTTTATACCTTTGAATCGTCAATTTTTTAATTTTAATTCATTTTCATAATTATTGCCGTCAATAATTTACTTAAAATTAATTCTACCACCACTTCCTAAGCGCAAATGGGGAAGAAGTGGCGGAACAAACCCCTTTGCAGCAGTTTCCTCAGACGTCAATTTACAAAATATTATCATGACCGAGTTCGTGATAAATGAATCAATAACTGATCTTGATCTGAACTGAATTAAGTATATGGTGGGTATGTGGCCTGTGGCTTTCCTCGCAAGGAAAGTAAAATTATTTTTCGCGGGATTATATATACCTGTTCGAACTATTCCTATTTGCAAAAAAAAATAACTTATTCCGTCTCTTTACATAGCCGTGAAATAATGACAAATAAACACACTCAAATTTAATCTTACTATTCGTACGAATAGTAGAGATTTTAACTAACTAACTGTAACTGGCTTTTGCCCGGGGCTTCGCCTGCGTAGATTAACTTTATATCATTGAAAGTTATGCGAAATCAAGATCAAAATATTTACTCAGAAATTAGACCTTCACAGGCGAGATGACATAATTAACGGTCGGCGATACCAACAAAAAATTCACGTGAGTAAACCGAATAAAATATACTTAGATTAAATTTCATTTAAAAGTTTTGACCCCTTTCATCCCTTTCGCGGTGGAATTTCCAAAAATCCTCACTTAGTGCACCCCTACACTCTCCAAGGAACATACATGCCAAATTTCAGCTTCTTGCGTTCAATAGTTTCGACTGTGCGTTGTCTGTCAGTCAGTAACGGAAGAGTTTTATGTTCACAGATTATTACACTGAACAACTTCTAATTGCCCTTAACATATCCGTTTATAAATATTATTTTAGCTGAACGTGGATACTTGATGTTATAATATTATTCATACTGGTTTCCAATTATAATATTTAAAGAAAAAAAAACCGCGGTAAAAACAAACCATTTAAATAATTAATTATCTCATCACACGTCCATCTTGTTTCACTTTCGCTTTCCGCCGTGGGGTAATATTGCCATAATGATATTGTTAGTAGATGCAAATAAACTAGTTATGTGGCATTACTCGACTTCCCGCTCGCATTGTATCGACTATCGCAACGGGATCGATACTAATTGGATCGTCAAATCGATTTTATTTTTAGCGATGCATTCACATGTAAATCGTATTGCGAACTCGATTGTTCATTGTTTCTTGCAATTGTGGCTTATTAGTAGACTATATGATTGGGGTAGTATACAGTGGATAACGAATCATACAGGTATAGGCTCTTTAATAAATTAATCGAGAGATTATCTTTGCTCTCTGTTGGTCTGTTTTGTAATAATGATCTGTACTTAATAATATTAAAAATCGGTCAAGTGCGAGTCGGACTCACGCATGAATGGTTTTGTACCATTCTCTTTATCCAAACGGCAAATATTTTGTCTATATTTCAGGTGTCTACCTGTTGCCGTTATGAATATCGAGTTAAAGCTAGTAAAAAATCTCGATTATTATATGGGATGTAGCGGCAACAGAAATGCATCTTTTGTGAAAATTTCAACTGTATAGCTATCACGGTTCATAAGATACAGCCTGGTGACAGACAGAGAGTAATAGGGTTTACGGCCTTAGTAATAGGGTTCCCGTTTTACCCTTCGGGTACGGAACCCTAATAAGCAGAAGAGTTTATTCAGATGAAAGCGCTAATCTCAAGAACCGCTTACTGGTCCGATTTAAATAATTCTTTCGGGACACTTCAATTTATCAGAAAAACTCCCAAGACTAATTTAATAAAATATCTGTGAGAATTAGAAGATGCCATATAGCCTATAATTTCAAATAGGATCTAGCAAATATTATAGTTTTGAGGTAAGAACGGCTGACAGTACTTAAAGATTGTTAAAATAACATTATAATATATGATATATTGTTGATATTTACGTCTTAAAAGCCGGCCATCATTAACTTATTCTCAGCTCATTTTTTACTTATTGTGATTATCATAACATTAAAATTTTATGCCGAATATTGTCATGGTAGAATTATTCGTCATTGTCCAAATAATAACAACATGAGTAAAACTTATTAGGATTATTATGATTAAAAATTGTTTATGTTTTTTTTTAATTAATGGAGCGTCATTGAAAAGAAATCGATGTATTTGTATGATTAGGTAAAATTAGATTTCAAGAAACAGTATTTTTAAATAAAAACTATATTTTTAGATATAAAGAAGAAATTTATAAAACTGACAGATGATAATACAGACATGTTAAAATTCAAATATCTAAAATCATTTATTAAGACACACATTCAAACGAAGTGAACAACATTTGTACACACACTCGAATTTCTTTTCACGTTTTCTTTATATCAGGAGGCTTCGATTTCCCGTCAGCTCATGGTGGAAATGACCTTTTCCCCATTGGCCTAGGTCTTGGATGTTTATCTATAGGTATACATTTGTATTTATAATAAAATATAGTGTCGTTGAGTTAGTATTCCATAATACAAGTCTCGACCTTAGTGTGGGGCTAACTTAATTTTTGTGACTTGTTCCATTTATTTATGTACTGATGTATGTATATAACGACAATTTTTTAAATATTTATTCTTGAAGTTTGCTCCTTTACTCATGCTAAAACTTGGCTTGTTGAAGACATAACTCAACTTGTAGTCTTCGCAGTCGGGTAACCCTACGCCTCCTATCCGGCCTATTGACGTGATCTATCAGTTGGTATTGCCATGCTCATAAATAAAATAAATCAATTAGAGCGTTCCAATCGACACTGTATAATTAGATGTGGTGTGGGTGTGGACATATCTATATGCGTCGGAACTTTTGAATAATTGTGACTTCCGTATTAACATTTAAATATACATATATTTTTTACATGTTTATTAGAAATAGACAGATAAACTTTATTATATATCATTCATCATTAAAAAAAGATATTGTATATACAGACTATGCAATAGTGTGTAATTGTATTGATAAACAAATGGTTTGCATGCAGACCGAATACACTGTAACACCATAGACCAATTTTATTTTAAGATATATAATGTTATAAAATAGTATAAAACAAAGTAGTTTTTTTTATGTCAGAGGGGGGCAAACGAGCAGGCGGAACACGAGATGATAAGTGATCACCGCCGCCCATAGACAACTGCAACACCCGCGGGGTTACAGAAGCGTTGCCAGTCTATAAAAAACCTCCGCTACTCCTCCTCCTCCGGTACTGGAGGAGGGATACTGGAAAAATATAAAATTAACTTACTGACGAAGTTATTTTCGAACCAATACAACATTATCATTTATAATAAAATAATCTATAAATAAAAAATATATACGGACAAATTGAGTTAGTGCCAAACTAAGTTCGAGACTACGGGATATTAAATCAACGATTCTATATTTTATAATAAATACATATATAGATAAACATCCAAGACCCAGGCCAATTAGAAAAAGGTCATTTTCCATCATGACCTGACCGGGGATCGAACCGGGGACCTCCTGAGTATCAGTCAAGTTCGTTAACCGTTACACAACGAGGTCGTCTATGTATGTACGTATTCTGAAAATATTGGCAATGCTCTAGTCACAAACGTTATACTTTTGGTGTGGTTCTTTTCTATGGGTAAAGGATGATCACTTACCACCAGGTGATTCTTTAAAAAGAAAAATAGGTAATTTATTCATTTCTACATTCCTTCCATTTATTTCCTCCTTCTTTTCTCTTTTTTCCTTCCTTAAACGGACAAGATTAGGAAGAAGTAAATTCCTAACATATTTGCCGATATGAAAAAATTCATACATATATTTATTACCAAAATTGTTTTAATATAAAAGTACTGGCCAGGTATTGACTAACAGCCGCCCGCGGCGACGCACAAGCTGCATGGAATACAGGTTGTAGACGCGGAAGCCGACCGGTTCTTAATTAACTCCTGCGCAGCCTTCAATGCCGAATTTTTGTCCGAAATACTATCTAAGGAGGAAGGCGCGCGCGCGTGCGCACGGTCAATGTGTTTGTTTTCACACGGCGAGTTTATAGACTAAATTTGGAAAAATTATGTTGGTCTGTATGTCATTCTTCGTCATTGTAATTTTTGTTATAATATTTTATTATAACCTATTATATTTTGTGTTAGCAATGAATGAAAACTTTTTACTCGTATTATATTTAGACCTTTAAAGTGTCCCACTGTTGGGCAGTATTTGCCTTCTCATTCAATAAATTTAATGCTTTATAAATATGCTGTATAAATTGGTTCCATTTTCAGTACATAGATGTTTTTAATTGTTTACATTTCTTAAATATTATTTTATATAATATTTCGTTAGTTAAATAAATAAATATATAGGGACAAATCACACAAATTAAGTTAGCTCCAAACTAAGTTCGTATTATGGGATACTAATTCAACAATTCTATATTTATTTAGAAACCCAGGCCAATCAGAAAAAATCATTTTCCATCATGACCTGACCGGGGATCGAACCTGGAACCTCCTGAGTGGCGGTTAGGTACGTTACCCATTTCACCACGGAGTCGTCGAAGTTGAATAGAGAAGCATCATTGGGCAAGTTATAAGCAGTTTTGAGAACTAAATTTTTGTGCCTTGAAATATTTCTTGTATCTATACTAGGTCTCAAAAATTAAAATCTTATGTTTATCAATATCAAAAACTAAGAAGCATTGACGAGATAGTTATTACCAGTTTAGAGTACTCAATAACTAAATAACTGAGTATTCAAAATTCTTGTAGCTATACCATTTTTCTTATAGTTACTATTTTTAAATTTACCAATTCTCTAAACTTTGACACGTACCTGTAAACACAGTTAATTATCACCTGTTTCTAATTGAATTTTTATCTATATTCTATAAAAAATCAAACGGTCGTTCCACACGAAATACAACAATCAGGAGGTGAGCAATAAAAAAGTACGTACACAGTTATTAAGTGCAACACACTTAGTGCATTTTATAGCTGCAAATTGCTAGTGGGCTGTGACGGCAGCCATTACTGAGCGAGGAAATTTTTAAACCTAATGTAATTTTTTGTCATGTGGCTTTTCCACTCTGAGTTGACGCCTTCTGAACCATTTTTTTTATATCTTTGTTTTTTAAGAGGGAGGAAAACGAACAGGCGGGTCACGTGATGTTAAGTGATCACTGCCGCCCATAGATAACTGTAACACCCACGGGGTCATAGTAGTTTTGCCGGCCTTTTTAAAAAGTTTTTTAATAGAAGTTGGGCCTCCAGCTCTCCTACTCACCGGACGGAGCATTGCGGCTGATAGCCGCCATTCAGGCGTCGGTCTTCTCTATGGTACTGCCCCGGACGAGCCGGCCCATTCATGCTGCAGACTAAAAAAGCATGCAGCAGGATCATAAATCATGAAAACCACATCACGACTACGTCAGGTCAACCTCTATAATGCTTACCATTGACATCACAAAGGATAACTACAATTAATTAGTTATTATAATATATTGGTCTATTTATATACACGTAACTTATATGGGTATGCTGTTGGGAGCCATTTTTGGCTGCGACTTCTTATGTATGGAATTTATAATTATTTATATTTTGTTTGTAAGACATGCAATGGACTTCTAACAGTTATCAGTTGATTTTAAATAATTAAAAAATATATATGATAAACATAATTATACAATAAATCAGAGGTAGGTAACATCTGCTATGCTTATTTATTTTGGATACTTACTATTCTAATTTTATTAAATAAATCGCTTTGTTATTTTCTATACATACAATAAAATTGTAACTAGACGATCTCTGTCTGTACAAAAAAGATATGAAGAGAAAACAATATGAGAAGTATTTATAGAACCAAATTATTTTTGTTGTCTTTCAGAGACTTGAGTTTGTAGGACTTTAATCCACCCTGATGGTAAGCAGCAATGAAGTCTGAGGTATTTCAAGTAATGTCTATTTATTTCATTCATACAATACTTACTTAATAAATCATAAAAAAAAACTTATTATGGAGTTCCGAGACATCGACGCGGGGACCATTCCTAAGCGATTCGCACAATAAAAGAAGAGGCGAAACAGAAGTCTTCGAACTGTGAAGCTGGAAGAAAGAAGGAACATCCCCCACATATTTAGGTTTGTACTAGACCGTTTACAATGCAACTGTCAAAAATGAGTACGTAAAGTTTTTCGTAAACAGTCATTTCTCAGAATGATTTTAAGCTGTGGAATAGTCTTCCAGTTCACTTGTTTCCTCTTTCGTCTAGGGTTTTTCAAAAGAAGCTTGAATAAAGAGCTCTGTAGGTCGGCTTAGCAAGGTTGGCGAGCAGATGATCGCCTGCCTCCGCTGATCAACATTGATTCTGGATCGCTCAGTCGCTTACCATCAAATGACGAGTGTTCACTTGGTTAGGCTTGAATAAAAAAAAACGTAATCCAAGAATCATAAAACCTCCTTAGTACAAACTTTCTATGTATATAACTAAACACCACAGCCATTTAAAAGCCTCTTTATTTACCTGTCACCATGAAAATAGGTCATACGATAATAACAGGTATCATAAGTCGATTGTCGTTGGTAAATGAGTGACTGCACTAACTGCACTAATTGCCGAGTGCGGTTCTAAACTGCGACTTGTAAAAACGGTGTCACACGAAGCCAGAGAATGATGACGGAGACGACGCAACAGGAAACGCTGAAATATGTACTGTATACAGTAGAAGTAAGTATGACGTAAGTATCCAAATATTCTTTACTCTGAGAAAGGTACTCATATATATTTATATTTTTTTATGAAAGAGGGACTCAAACGAGCAGGCGAGTCACGTGATGTTAAGTGATCACTTCCGCCCATAGATACCTGCAACACCCGGGGGGTCACAGTGTTGCCAGCCTTTAAAGGATTTACACGCTCCGATTTACATGTCGTATTGGTCCGGAAATATTTTTTACATGCTACGCTTATCCATAATCCATATTATATATTCGACTATAACTATAATATATTTTCTTTAGCATTATATCTAGGTAAGTATATATGAATTATAAAGAATAATAAAATTAAAGCTAATTTAAAAAGTGTGTAAAGTATATAAATAAATAAAAAAGTTTTTTTTTCAAGTAGGCTTAATTGTAGTGCTTTTAAATCGTCATTTATACTTACTTATTATTATTTTATTTTTGCAAAGCTACACACTACTAGCGTTTGGGATTGACCATTGCCTAATATAAGAAATTAATTATTAAAAATTAATATTACTATTAAATATTAAGAGTTAAAATAAATTACAAAATACGACCTCCGTGGTGTAACGGTTAACGCACTTGACCGATACTCAGGTCCCGGGTTCGATCCCCGGTAAGGTCATGATGGAAAATCACCTTTTTCTGATTGGCCTAGGTTTTGGATGTTTATCTATATACGTATTTATTATAAAATACCTATCGTATAAGTATCGTATCGTTGAGTTAGTATCCCATAATACAAAAGGGCTAACTTAAATTGTGTGATTTGTCTCTTTATATTTATTTACATAATTCTAATTAAAATTGTTTGTTTGAACGTGACTCGGATCGAACTAGAATCGGATTATTTTAAATATATATTTTTTTATACTTCACGCAAAATAGGCGCATAGTCGTCAAATTGCGGAAACCAGCCCCTCATACAATATATTAGATTTTCACGCTGAAGGAAGGAAAATTCGCAAACAAAAGCTAGAATAGTCTATAAATGCCCTTTTTCTCCTTAACTGTTATTACTCCGAATTTTCTTTCAATTGTTCCTCCAATTGATACAGTGCTTCCTATAAAAAGTGAATGCCCAATCGAAGCACGCGTCTTTCTGCTTACTAATAAGAGTCATTACGTTTATGAGTACTGATTACCATTACGAGTAAAATTACCATGTAATTTCTGTTATTCCAATACATCGGATTCTAAATGAAGTTATCGACTGGTTACCGACCGGTACGGAACAATTAGCATACAGAAATAAGGTTTGTATTACAATGAGAGAACACATACCATCATAAACTTTATTTTTAGTTATAATTTTTGAATAAAATATCGTAGTTTTGTATTGACGAATGATATATTTAGAATTTCTTGGCCATATTTTTTTATATATAAATATATGATGTTCTGAGTCTGGAAGCAGACAAATAAACTGAAATTTAATAAAAATCAATAACTTCTACGGTTATAAAATGTAGTTTTTCATAAATTGTAATTTTTTCAATTGCAATTGCAACAAAACTTGATACAAGTTCAAAAAACCTCTTCAGTTATCAACATAATTACTTACAGCAGATAATATTATCAAAATAATACCAATGACTAATGCTATTTGTATTGTTTACTTTGATTGATAGTCAAGCCTCACTTCTACATCATTAGTGTTTTATGATGACAGATGTATATAAATTACAGTTCTTAGCATGATCAAATGCAGTAAATTAAATACACAATGTATTACAATATGCTTCAGTAGTAAAAAAAAATTGAATCAAAGCGTACATAAAACTGTTAATAGGTATGATTATGCCCTTTTTAGGGTTCCGTGACCAAAGAGTTAAATTGTTCCATACTAAGAGTCCGCTGAGTCCGTTTGTCTGTCGTAGAATAGTTAGAAAGTTGACAAGTTTACAGAAGATGTATGTATTTCACTGCTGTTGTAACAAATAATTCTAAAAACAATAAAATTAATAAACAAGATATTTTTGCAATTAAAAAAAAAATAACAGTGTGGATCCTTTAGTCCGCGTGTCCAACTCGTATTTGGCCGGTTTTATTTATTTTATGACAAAGGACGGTAAGATTGTAAGCGGCCCACATAAGGACAAGTGATGACCGACGCCCATGGACTAGTGCTACTCCAGAAGTGTGACGAGTGCCGTCGCATTTTCAAGCCAGAAATGATGCAGATATAGATCTGAGATTTAAATCCCTCAAAGGCTGGCAACGCTTTTGTGACCCCCCCGGGTTTTGCAGGTGTCTATGAGCGGCGGTGATCACTTAACATCACGTAACCCGCCTGCTCGTTTCCCTCCCTCTTTCATAAAAAAAAAGTGAAGTATTATAATGGATAAAGCTCGAAAGTAATTGTTTGTAAGAGGCTGTAAATTATGATAAGCTTCTCATCTTATTTTATGACGCGACAAATTTGTTTAAAAACACACATGGCTTATCAATTTTGTCAGAGGTCGAGCAAATAAACATACCGTGCGACAGTAAGGGCAGGTGCACATCGGCATCGCGATAAGACGCTTACTTAACAAAGCGGCGTGACAGAGCCCGCCGCGGCGCACGCGCAATGTGCGTGACACTTCCTCACCATGGAACATCCTCGTGCCACGGTCATAAATAGGGGTGTTCTTGATAGATTTGACAATAAGTCATTAATTAGGGTCGGTATTTTACTGACTTGTAAGCTAAGCCAAATTTATTGGTGTTAAAGCTCCGTAACTTGCAGTTGACTCTACATTTGCTGATTGCACGTAATTTATCGATGCACATGTTTTTATTAAACTTATACTGAATATACTCGACCTGATATTTCAAAGGTGCGACGGCTTGAGTGGTCTAACAGAAGAGGGTGGACTCTGGCTATCAACAGTTGGCATGAACTGGTGGTGGAGGCACTCATGACAATTTTGATCATAATAATAATACATGACGTATCTTCGTCATCGCCACCAAAGCAGTGCCACTATACATCTAGAATATAAATGAATAAATAAATAAATATA
>JADGIL010023112.1:0-14537 GCA_020352625.1 Cactoblastis cactorum | reverse complement strand
AGGGGGTTGCAAATTTGTATGAAACTTAGTCATTTTTAAAGTTGGACACATGAAATTTGAGATTTAAATTATCGATTATTAAAAAATAATATTGCAATAATTGGATTTTGAAAATTGCATTCTCATAGG
Source organism: Cactoblastis cactorum (assembly GCA_020352625.1). Classification (NCBI taxonomy): domain Eukaryota; kingdom Metazoa; phylum Arthropoda; class Insecta; order Lepidoptera; family Pyralidae; genus Cactoblastis; species Cactoblastis cactorum. The sequence continues at coordinate 14,408 of JADGIL010023112.1, read as the reverse complement.
GGTGAAATAAGGGTTGCAAGTTAAATAGCATTACGTTAGATTATTTTTATAATGGTTTTAGAAACGTGTCAATAGATGGCGACACATGCGTTTTAAATCGCGCTATCGTTAGTCCAACAATAATAATAATAACAAAAACTACAGAACCGATTATGATGTTTGGTATGTAGGTAGCTGAAGACTACTTTTTATCCCGGAGTTCCCGCGGGATCGATATAATAAGGTTTCCACGCGGACGAAGTCGCGGGCGGCCTCTAGTTATATATATATTCAAAGTATGAAAAATGAATTCCTTTGTTTCATTCTAAAACGAACTGAACTTTCCGGTAGATGTATTAATTACGAGTAAAATAATTACAGGTGATGTTGATGAACAGAGAATGGAGCGAATGGCGCGAGAGCCGCATCGTGCTTCAAGAGGATCCCGCCGCTGCCGCCGTCTTCCCTCTCTTCCTTAAGTGAGATTGTTGTAACCATTTGTTACAATGGCATTGTAACAATTATCAACCGTTTTGAATATAAAATATTTATGCTTTTGCAGATATTTTTACACCGGCCAAATAAAGATATCTTACCACACCGTGCTGCCGGTGCTCTCGTTAGCAGACAAGTATAACGTTAAGGTCGGTGTTACGCCTGTGATCGTAGTGGACAACGCTCTGTTTCTGTGAGCGGACATACATGGTGCGTGTCCGCAGGACCTGGTGGCGCTGTGCCTGGGCTTCATGCGGGCGCACGTGGCGCAGGCGGCCACGCGCGGGCGGCTGCTGGCGTGGCTGCAGTACACGCAGGCCTGCTCGCACCTCGACGTCGCCAAGGTGCGCTCGCCTGCATATCGCGTCCGGTAGCGTCCGCTTCTGATTTTGCACCGAGAAGGGACGACTTTTGCCGGATGACGCCTCGGGATGAGATCGAGATTCTCGAATTTCAATGTCGTTAATGCTAGGAAATTCTGATTGTTCGCCAGGCTTGCCAGAACTTCGTTAAGTGGAACTTCGAGTGGGTGTGGTCGGACGAGGAGCTGGAGCAGCTGGAGGGAGAGACGCTGGTGCAGCTGCTGCAGCAGAGCGACTTGGTGCTGCACAACGAGATGAGCTTGTTCCCGTGAGTGCTTTTCGAGAATTTAGTTCTCGATTTGCCTAATACATTATCGTTATCAGAGCTCGTAGTGGGGTTTAAACACCTTTCGATTCGTTCAGTACCTATTCGATTGCGTAAAAGAAAACAGATTAGTATGATATTAAATTGCATCATCAGCACAAAGTTTTGAATAAAATAATAAAATTGTGGCAACAATCAATTCGATTTAACAGTATGTTACGCACGGCCGGGTCAGTGTAAGGCGCTGCTCATGCGCGGTGGTGCCGCAGGTTGGTGGAGCGCTGGCTGCAGAAGCAGCGGGCGCGGCTGCGCGGCGAGCCGGCGCTGTGGGGCGCGCTGGTGGCCGCCGTCTTCGCGCACGTGCGGTCAGTGTCCGCTCTCTCGCGCTCGCACGGCTGCTTCGAATCGCCTAAGAGCGTCGCCCGATCGGTTGCAGGTTCCCGATGATGTGTCCGAACCAGCTCGCCAAGCTGCTGCTGTGCCCGCTGACGCAGGAGCACAAGGAGTTCTTCATGGAGCGCATGGCCGTCGCGATGAGCTACCAGTCGGGTAGGTGCGGGGCGGGGCGGGGCGGGGCGGGGCGGGGGGCGAGGTCCGAGAGGGAGAGCTAACGCGCCGTGTGGCCGCAGGGCAGCGGGCGCGCGTGGCGGAGCTGGCGGCGGCGGCGGGGGAGGCGGGGCGGCTGCAGTTCACGCCGCGGCTGTACACGGAGGACACGTGCGCCTCGGAGCTGGCGCTGGAGCGCTTCCAGTCGCTGCCGAGCTACCACGCGCGCACCTTCATGTTCTCGACGCGGCGCGGCGCCGACGACGAGCGCTCGCTGGACTGGTCGCTGGACCTCTACCCGAAGGGCGTCTGGTTCCGCAAGAGCCTGCTCATCGTCTGGGCGGGCACCTACGACGTCAGTCTCGCTCTCCTCTGCGCTCCGAGTCGATTCTCGACGACAGATCCTCGAGTTTTCCGGCGATATCTCGTCTGGCCGAAGATATCTTCGACCGAAGCGAAGAGACTGACGCGAGAATCGACATCGATTTGAGTTATAGCATATATAATTCTTTCTACCGAATTTTCGATTTCGTCCAGTTTCGGCATATAAACTGTTTTGACGATAGTTTCGGTGTTATTCCAGTTGTTAATAACTTCAGCACCCAAATGATTTCAGAATAGAAGATTTCTGTAGAAAATATATTTTGTAACGTTTTATTGTTCTGCGCTCATTTGATTTGATACCCATATCGTAGTAATGCATAATAAATACAGTCCGAAATTCACGTCACAATGCTCTTACTGTTAGTGCAAGCGAGCAGGCGGGTCACGTGATGTTAAGTAATCACCGCCGCCCATAGACACCTGCTACCCCCGGGGGATCACAGGAGCGTTCCCGGCTTTTAAGGGATTTATACGTTCTTTTCTTGAAGGTTCCGATGTTTTAAAAACGCTTGAATTTTTTCTGGTAGTAGGAATAACATTCCTGATAAAATGATTCATAAATATCAGATTTTTACCGGACTTCTAAATCTAATTAATCAAAAATGTCATGATACTAACGAAATTTTCGGAACCAAAATATACATATTCGAAATTTTGATTCCTCAGACACGACGGAACAGGCCGAAATAGAGAGCGAGACCGAAAGTTCGGTTTCGGCGGAAGATTTAGTATTCGTACCGTCACGGACGTCTGTTTGCGAGATAAACGTATAATTTTAAATTTGAACAAATGTACAATATCCGTGTGACCGCAGGTGCCGGAGGTGGTGCTGCGCACGGTGCGCATCGCGATCACGTGCCAGAACGTGGCGGACGCGGGCGCGGACGCGGACGCGGACGCGGAGGCGGACGCCGAGCCGGAGGTGCGCGTCAAGGTGAGCGCCGCGCCCCGCCCCCGCCCCCGCCCCCGCCCCGCTCGGCGCTGGCGAACCCTAAATGGCCCGCTTGTTCTAGATCGGCATACTGGTGTGGGGCGTGCAGAAGGGCGTCGAGCACATCACCAAAGTCGTGGAGAGGGTTCATCGGTTTTCTTCGCAGAATAGGTGAGTATGTGTCTTTCTTACATTTCTTTATTCCGACATTCACCATAAGTATACGTATTTATACTTAGCCGTATTTATTTATGGCTGAGTTTAAATACGTAACCGTATACGTAGCCGAGTAATCGCAGGGTGCTGAACATCGACGGCGCCCTGGACTTCGACGAGCTGAACACGCCGCTGTACTCGCCCGCCGCGCCGCCCGCCGCCGCCGCGCCCGCCGCCGCCGCCGGGTGAGTGGCAAACTTTGGATAATATTAATTCCCAGGTACAGTCGACAGCATATGACGTTAATCTATAAGGGTCCATGCTGTGTAAACACAGGTGGTAACTGTAATGAAGTTGCAATAACATTTTAGTAGGTAGTATAAATAATATGTACTAATTTATATCGCCGTTATTATTTCATATCTTAAAATGAAGATGTAACTATTGTTTCGTAACTGTAATATTTAGACATAAGTTATTGTGGACTTTTCTTTGCTAATATTGATGTGCCTTCTATAAAACTAGACATCATTTTGTTCTATTTCACTTATAATCTCGACAGGCGCTTTCCTCTGGCCTGCCTTCGCGCATGGGGGCGTTAAACAATATTACTATCACATATTATTTATTTCCGTATGGAAAAATACTAGTAATGGTAAGTACTAGTAATATGCTAGCGACACATCACTAATTAGGTATCTATAAAATTTGAGGTGTACGAACTGTAAGTACTAAGATTTTAAAAAGTCCACTATCCATATCATGCCCTAACAATTTATTTATCTAGGTATAATCAAAACCCAAGTCCAAACCTAAGGGTTTCATAAAACGTTAAACTAAAGCTCGTGGGGCCGGGAACAGTCGCCTGTCGCCCGCCATCAAACATTGATGTGTTCCAGCCGGTGTCCAAAATGTACGGAGCCGTGCGATGTTCCCGAGCCGCGGTATTTGTTGGGACCGAACAAGGATCAACTGAGGGTGAGTTCGCTGCATACCTATGTTTACGACATTAAATCGATTATTTAACAGAAACTAGCGTCGGTCGCGAAGTTAGCCGCCGGAGCTCCATCCCCGTCGCTTCGCCCGCGATGACGTCGTCGATGCGATCAATGCTCCGCGAGATTAGGACATTTAATCAAAAGTTATTTTTTTAAAGACTCTTTTGTACTTTATATTTGTATGCTGTAAGTAATAGAAAAACATAGCGGTCTATTTTTTTTTAAATATTTGTATAATTGTTTTTAACGCAACCAACGCAAAATATTGAACAAACACATCGTGATTGCCTTTCAGATCCAAGTGGTGATAGTGCCGCTGACGGAGCACTGCCACGTGGCCGCTGACGGCTGACGCGGCGCCGCTCTCCGGCCGCTACGGCTTATTATAATGACTGACTGGATCTGTGAATATTTTGAATGCGTGTCGCACTGGCGAAAATCTCTGATTATATTTTGAGTCACTAAGATACTATTCAAAATACAGATAGATCGAGTCGATCTTTGTCGGAGGCACTCGTACGTAAATTCCCATTTTGGCAGAGCTCTTTTACAAATCCCGAATTTATACACCAGACACACAGCCCGCCGCCTCCCCGTCATGCACGCTTCAAAATAAAAACAGGGCCAGTAATTTCGTCGGCAATGTGTCGAGTGGAAATAATATTGTCCTTCAACCGTAAATATTATTCGGACCTGGCGGAGTGCGAGGTCGGTTTGATGATTAATAATTAATATCCGTTTGAAAATGCTTAAAAAATACAATATAATTGCTGGATTGAACCAGCGCCATTTCGGGACGTTCGACCTTCCTTAATAAGGGTAATCTGAACTAACTTTTTCCTAATGTTAATTTATTTATGAAGTTCAAGTTTTGCATCTTCACTAAAGTCTAAACTTCGCTCGAGTAGCATTACTGCCTGTTTTTGCGTATATTTGAACGTTGCCCGATTTGTTTGCTGCTTTAAATGAGTGAAATGGGTAACATTTTTGTACGATGTCTCGCTCTTTTCTCACGTAAAAGTGCCGTCGCAAATTTAAAAGCATATTCCCTATTAGTCGGAGGCGAGTTGCGTGTGTTTAGATTTCTTATGTGGTCAATTAACTATTGTGTGGATTTCGGGAATTTTTTTAAAGATATTATTATTTGCCTTGCCTTTGAAGAAAATATTTGATTGGAACTGCTCATTCAACCGTTAACTCGCCAGATGTAACGAATGTAACGAACAGAATTTGTGAACTATTGTGCAATATATAATCTGCTCATCTTGCTCTGCTATTCTAATATATTTGAAATTATTTTCACCGTTGAAGATATTGTTTTTTTTTCATTCTACAATCTCAAATCCTCGTTTGCTTAAAAATAATTTAGTTAATTTGATAAATAGGTATGTAAAACTACCACTCACAATAACAAAAATCTAGAGAGCTAAAGTGAGGCCAAGTCAATATGCCACATTTGGCAGGAGTCATTGGTTACGCCGAAATCTATAATTGAAGTCAATCTATCGATACGGATTTCAAACAAATTTTAATCGATTCAGTTATTATTAAAAAATTCTTTATAAATATTGCAGATTTGTTTTAAAAAACATCAGTCGTATACATATAATAATATAATGGATACAAATATTTCTATAATAATAACAAAAATATACAACTTTGAATATAATTTATTTCTATGTATTTTTGTAAATTAACTAGTTTAGATTTTAAAATCAAGAAATACTAAAATGGACCATGTAAAAGTAACGGTACCTTACATAAATCATTTTTCTATTTAGGGGATTAAAAGAATAATTTGTTTTATTTTTAATACAATATAGTTATTAATTTATAGCGAAGTATATATTCGCTATAATTGCATTCGATTTTACTTACGCACATTCTGTTGTTTTTTTGGGTAACCCTAAGTTAAAAAATAAATGAATGCCAATGACACCACATTGTTAGGAACTTTAGTCATGTAGCCTTCTTGAACACCCAGACGAATCTTTTCGACAATGTCTGACTGTTCATAAAGCTGTGCAACGCTACATTCACTGCATTTCCCAAATTCATTCTCCTTTCAATATCACTTTCACACTTTCAGTCTCGTAAATACAAATTCATTCACCTGTCCTAAACGATGTATTATCGCGGGTTAAAAACAAAAAATCTGGTGGACTTCCCGCTCCTGGGGGTCCTATTTAGGGCGCACCCTCATATCGTTATTCCCAATAAGTATTGTTATAACCAACAATTCCATTTTCAACACTGTAAGAGGGACTGGGTCAGATTTAGTTTTAACCCAAAAAATATAAAAGCCACATTGCAAGTAAAAATCTTTTAAAATAGTTTACCAATTGGTTTTTTACAGGCCGGCAACGCTTCTGTAACCCCGCGGGCGTTGCAGTTGTCTATGGGCGGCGGTGATTACTTACAACATCTCGTGACCCGCCTGCTCGTTTGCCTCACTATGACATAAAAAAAAAAGTTTTCTTAATTTCTGAATAATGAAGCATTGATAACAACTTAAGATTTTTTTGTGGGAAATCAAAAATAAAAGTCGAATAACATTTTAAATAAAAGTAATAATTTTGTATTTATGCTAAGAATATACATATTTTTTATGAATATCGGAGGATTAAAAAGTACGTAAATCTTAAAAAGAAAATAATATGTATTACAAACAAATACCGATCAATATATATGTATATAATTGCTCGCGTTTATCAACTACCTGCAATTTTTTATTCGAATTAGAACTCTCGCACCGAGGGCTCCATGCAAACTTTCAAATACAAACTTAACTCAGTGGTTCAGTCTCTTGACAAATTTAGAAAGAAAAAAGTTGTCTTATTGTTTTTGTTTTTAGTTTTGTTTAGTCCCAAAACTTTTTTCTTTTAAAAAGGAAAATGTTTTGCGACTAATCGCAAAGCAGATCAATATATTTTAAAATCCAGTGTTTGAATGTTAAAATACAGGTCATGAACTAAACGCTGGATAACAAACCAAAATATTTCTAGTTCTAAAATTATGAGCTACGCCGGTGCAAACGGAAATAAATGACGGAAATATAAGGGAAAAGGTAATCCTAAAACCAAAACTACGGTAATTTTTCGTATTAAGTTAAGAAATGTAAATATGAAATTTCACCTCCAAACGCGTAAGCTTAAAAATACCATAAAATTTATTACATATTCCGTAAAATTGTTGAATTAAGTACTAAGGATTAGATCACGACTTAGTAGGGTAACTAATTTATAATATTTTTGTCCAAACGCTTCGCGCCAGATAACAGGATGTCTGTCAGATATTATGGACCATAACTACCCATCTGTAATGGCAGTATAAATATTACAGACATTTATTACATATTGTTAATTATATACTATTAAGGCATATAATAAACAATAGGAAAAGCAAATTTTGACTTATAAATCGAAGTGTTATTAAGATTTTATCTCATAATAAAAACAACGTAGTATATTGACAGTTTTCTTATAATATCTAGCACGAAAGTGACACTTATAAAACTTGCATATCTAACAGTGCCGGATAGCCAGTACGATTATTTTATTATAGCCAGAATCGATTTTTTTATCAACTTCAACAGGGAGGTTATATGTTTGACCAGAATGTACATAATGTGAAAAATTGTTGAAATTTGACAATAATGAGTACTTAGGCTTCTAGAAATGTTTGTATATAAGTAGAAACTAAAGCCATGGAGATGATAGTGATCAGTTCAAGTTAACCATTTCAGTATTTTTTGAAGACACACATAATAGGTATGTACCTGTATCATACACAGGTAACGAAATAAAGGTGATAAGTCAGGCTTAAGTCTGTTTATTTGATTAAATTACTTCTCGTACTTAATTCATATTAATATAGAATGCCTTCTTGTACTTGGATTTCATTGTAAAGTATGTATGCTCTAATGCCGTGCCCCGTCGCTACGTCAGAGCGAGGCGCTCGCAGGCGGCAGTCCGGCACCGATCCTCACATAGCCTAAAAATGTATATGAAACATACTCTCTGGAATATTGTCTTATGGAAGTAAATATTTTACTTAATTACATTGAAAATTTTACGCACCGTCTTTAAAAATGCAATACAATTATTCATACAAATTGTTTTCTCATAGAATCTCATCAATTCACACATTTGGATGGAATGAGTCGTTCAATCAATATCAATACAATTTAGTGATAGCAAATTAATGATTTGCTTTTTGTTATCCGCAGTCCTTCATTGCTTACAAATAGAAAACTGGTTTCCAAGTTGTCGTTTTTGTTTATTGTACAATCACATTTTTTAACAAAAATATTTTATCAAAATTTCGGGTCTTACCGAGTTTCATTCGTTCATATATCACAGTAACGTCTGATACGAACGTGGCGGCCGGAAGTGGATTATTTAATAATCGGAACGTAAATACATTTAAAGAAATTCCATACGGATCGCGGATTCGATCGACAGATCCGCCTGCGGGCGGACGGCGGCGATGCGTCTGAACGAGAACATCTCGCATTTCGCCAAACGAGTTCGTCGCCGAGTAACGACTGAAACTGAATAATTCTTAAGCTCGAAGTGCACGATCGCGCATACATACGAAATCGTATACGGAGCGGGGAATACAGAAGAACGGCGAGAGCGGCTCACAGCAGCAGCTCGCGCGGGAACAGGCGCATGGCGGCGCAGTCGTCGAGCGCCTGGCGCAGCAGCGCGGCGCTGGGCGCGGGCGCGGCGGCGGGCAGCAGCGCCCGCAGCCGCGCGCCCGCCAGCGCCAGCGGCCGCCCCGCCAGCAGCGGCGGCGGCGCGCCCGGCTCCAGCGGCGAGTGCGCCAGCGCGTAGCGGCGGCACACGCCCGCCCACGCCGTCAGCAGCTTGTCGCGCAGCTCCTCCGCCACGGCCGCCGGGTCGCTCTGCGGGCGGAGTGCCGCGTCGTGTATCGGATTCGAAACGAGTATTCGCCGGAGGCTACGACCGAATGTGAATACGCACCTTGGCCAGCGTGGAGACGGCCGCGCCGTAGTAATCGTGGTCGATCTTGAATATCTGGCTCACGAGCTCCGCCAGGCTGCCCTGCGAAATAAAAATTTGTTCCATTCCGACCTCCCCGGAGATCGGGCCGGCGGATCGTGCGGCGAGAGTCGGGGTGGCACTTGATTCGATCGACATGTAATGTTTTACAATCGTGGTATTTAGTACCTTTCGAAATAGTAATAATAGTTTATGTTTTAGGAAACTTGAATGATGTCATGTACCGGTACCCAGATAAATAACAAATGTCAATAAAGTTTATTGCCTCAGTTTAATTTTTTCATCTGCCAATGTCAATTGTTAACATTTGACAGTGACTAAAGTTTTGGCTTTTAACAGTCGAGTCTTCCGTTTCTGAAAGTGAACCTGCAGATGACGTCGCAGTTGCGGATATTATTTTCCTAAAGAAGTTGGTGAAAAAAAAGTGTTCCACATACATATGTTTAAGTAGTCGAATTCTTAACTGGAAAACCTTTCATGTCCTAGGTATCCGTACAATATATTTAGAGCATTATGATGTGTCTTTAACATTTGACATGTTTAGTGAATTTCATCATCATCTCATCTCTCAATTCAATCAAACACATTGTGTTTTCAAATATGTAATGATTTGTTTGTTTGTCGTTTTCTTTGTTCATAAGCAGTATTTGTTTCATTAATTTTTTTGTCAAGTGATAAGTTGTGTATTCACATCAGGACCACCTGGCACTTTCCCATGGTTTATATACTTTAATTATTATTATACTTACTACTGTGGTATGTTTAGGGGCGAATTAATGCCCTTTTTAATTCAAACCTAGCTGCATTCTATACAAAGCCAGAAACAACCATAGGAAACTGCACGTGTATATATCGAATACACTCGCCTGCGTGGAGTCGGCGTCGTCGACCACGTGGTAGAGGCAGCCGGCGGCGGCGGCGCTGCGGCCCAGCGCCCAGGCGGCGCGGCACACGTCCGTCACGTGCACCGTGTGCATGCGCAGCTCCGCCGTCCACAGCAGCTTCATCGTCTCGCCCAGGTGCTTGTAGATGGCGCCGCACAGCAGCAGCGGCACTGCTTCCGAGAGTACTCGTTACGTTCGCCGGCTGCTCTCCGGGGAGGTTCGAGGCGAGCGCGATCCGGTCGCGTATTTATAAAAATCAATACGGGTCTCATACCCCTGCGGTATCGTTTACCGGAGGTTGAGTCTGAAAAATGAACTTCGATACGCGTCCCGAGCTCGAACCTCCGCAAGCAAAGCGGCGGGCAAAAGCTAGTAATATCTTTATTTTGAAATGTATTCTTGTCACGTAGAGTGGTAAAATACTCCAAAATTAAGCATACAACAAACCAACCAATACGACGTCGGAACCTTCATGAAAAGAGCGTAAGTATAAATCCCTTAAAGGCCGGCAACACTTCTGTGACCCCCGGGTGTTGCAGGTGTCTATGGGCGGCGGTGATCACTTAACATCACGTGACCCGTCTGCTAGTTTCTCTCCCTCTTTCATTAAAAAAAAACTACCCAGTCGTGTGAGCGATCACACTAACATTCCGACGTCATTGGAACCGGAAAAAGATCTTACTAAGGCTCCTTCTGTCCCCCACGCCGTACACGATGGCGGGCCGCAGGATGGTGTACTCGAGCTCCGGCTCCATCTTCTTGAATTCCTGCTCGACTTTGGCCTTCATCGTAGCTTCTACTGTCCACGGACTCACGGGATCGCTTTCTTTGAGAGGCTGCGGAAAAGTTTAATCGGAAGTCGATCATAGCGTTCCTCGCACGAGACGATGCAAGATAATGTATAACCAATAGTTTATAGACGGCGGGGCGCTCACTTTATCCTTGCTGCTCATGTACCCGCTGGAGATCTCGACGAGGCGCGTGCGCAGGCGCGCGCAGACGCGCGCCACGTTGCAGCTGAGCGTGACGATGCCCTCGCGGTACACGGGCTCCGACTGCCCCGGCCGCGTCTCGCCGGCGCAGTTCACCACCAGCGCCCAGCCCGCGCCCTCGCCCGGCTCCAGCGCCGCCGCGCATGACGCTGCCGGCGAAGTTATTCTTGCTTTCTTATTGAATCAATCTGTTAGATTATACGACCGTAGAGGGCATTACACGCTTCGCGACGTTGAACTTTAAGTTTGACATACCGTTTCTTCCGTAGTAATTAACATTGTTACATGACGCCCGCGTGAAATTTGAACTTGCGACAGGAACGCATTTAGAAAGAGGTTCCATAGGAGCCCAGGCGACAAATATGTATCTGTGGTAATGTTGTTTCCAAAACTCGGAACTACTAAATGGCTCAACTATTTTCGATAAATAGTATTTGTGTTTTAAAACTACTATACAAAAGTTCAAAAACAACACACATCTAAATTGCTGAAAAAAAAAACAAGTAATTAAATTAAAAATTTAAAACACCTTCGACACAACACACACATCAAACTTTTAACAACTTTTTTTGCGTCAGGGTAAAACTCATAAACTCAAACATAAAACACTTTCGATTAAGTAAGACACCTTTCTAACAAAAAAAAATTATTCAAATTGTTTCTTATAACACCCCTCTTTTTGCATCGGGGGTTAATTTATCATATATTTTAGAAACCAAAGATCCATAACTGTTAGTAAGAATTTTATCTTTTTTTACTAGTTGTACAAAAACACAGAATAAAGTTTTAAATATAAAATAAATAAAAGAATTTTGTGCGAACTGATAGCACCTAGCCACGCTGTCGCCGCACGCAGTCACCATTGGCCATTGGTGATATTGGGACATCCGCGTGCCCGCCGTAGTAAAGAATCGCAACTTCAAGAGTAAAAGCTTTAAAGCCACAAATCCAGTAGGATGATTTTGCAAGTAGCATGCTAATACGTGACAGGGCTCATATTGTACCTATTAAGTTACTGTTCTATATAATAAAACTATATTTGTTAGTCTGTCTACTTCGCAAAAACAACCACAAAGACTTTTTGGCAAAATGTCAACAACTGAGATATGAAATAAACACCACTTAGTACTTATAAATATAATGTTAAAATAATTTGATATGTTATCACCTCTGTAGAGGTCAGTGACAGGATACAATACTATGCATTATGTCACTATATATTACTGAATAAAATTGTGTTCAGTTGCTGCTTTACCATAAAACGATATAGTTTAAATTACATTAAATAGTTAATAAAAATATACAAGTATTACCTTAAGTAATCAGAAGTTATGTATGTACAATTCAAAACATTATATTTTTCCTCATTACTTTAAAAATATAATGAAATAACATGCAATAATCTTGTTATTACCCGACTGCGGCAGAAGGATGGTTATTATTATTATTTTTTCATTTATTTTGGTACAAACAGTCATTAAAGAAACAATATACAATAATAATAATAAAATTACATTTTAGATTGACCAAAAGTACCGAAAATTCTATAAAAAACAAAACATGTACAATTGCATTGACAATATAGTTTTACAATTTTGAAAGTACATTAAATAAGTTATGTATTAGGTATTATTATGTTTTTCAGGAGTATGTATGTATCTATGCATGTATGTATGTAGATTTCTATAGATGATTTCTATGTATGTAGAGTTCCCTAGGGCCTAAATGGCTTGAAAGATTTAAACCTATGAGGTATCATTGGTTTCATCATGACAGTGCGAGTGACACTGGGTACATAAAAAATATAAAAAATGGCAAAATGCGAAATGGTGACAGACAAACAGTGAAGCCTTACTAATAGGGTTCCCGTATTACCCTTCGCATACAGAACCCTATAAATGAAACCAATAGTATTTTAAAGGTAGGCCTTTTTCAAGACAGAAAAAAGTTTGATAAAACATCATTCTGGCTTCTAAATTCCTAAAAATAGCCCTCACATTTGTTTCCATAATTATTTCCTATGTACAAACTTATGTTGAGCAGGGTTAGGGATAGTAATACATGCATTCTGAAGGGAGTGGTAGACGATCTGCATGCCCGTGTTGAGAGGTTTGGAGCAGATGATGAACACAATAAAAAAAAGCATCTCATTTCACCACAGTCAGCTCGACTTCTCACGATGTTCATATTAATACTAATCTTAAGGTCACATTGTCATTAGTTAAGGAGAAGATACCTACCAAACATAGAAATTTTGTAATACTAACATAATTGGATTACAGGTATTTAAAATAAAATCATTATTATTGCTTTTTTTAAAATCTACTTATTTAGATGATGTAAAGTATATGTTTAAATGATGTAAAGTGTGCACTTACTCGAATTTATAAGATTGGCGCTTTTGTATTCAACGCGGGGGTCTTCGAACACTTTAGTATGAGTCGGATTTAAGAAGGCCAGCTGAGGAGGCGTTTTGTCCACAACACGAACTCCGCTAACCAGGTCATTGCTTATAAGATACTCCACTAGGTTTCGCCCAATGAAGCCACATCCTGGAAGAACCTTTGTTTGAAAATCCTTCGAAAAACACATAAGTCATACGATGACTAAGAACGTAACCGTTACAAGTTATATTAAAATTATCACTTAAATGAAAAACTGTAATGGTAATTAACTTAAAGAAACTGATGTCATAAAGAATTTGCCATGGTTTTAATAAGTAATTACCCCCTAAAACAGCGACTCTCGGTTTTGAATTATCACCGGCAGAATCGGACATTTCGTTAGCAGTTTTATCACAGACAAGAATTACATGACAGCACTGTTTGACAATACGAATTTCCACTCCTTTCCGTTTAGCTCATAGAAGTATAAATGCAATGGAGGCTTAACATTTACGCATTACCATAGATAAATAATATGTAGTAAACTACGCATTACTTTAATATTGTAATTAGCTATGTGTCGTTATGAGTTTTACAGATAACACAACGAAACGTTGTCAGTGGACTCATAACGTTATCCAAAACGTCTATTTTCAAAATGATCTATTTCATAACGACAGATATATTTAAAACAGTTTCGGTTTANNGAGTTCGTTTTTATTGATTTATTATATGTATTGCGTTTTAAACTGACTAAATTAAAATAAACCTTCTTCATACTTGAAATTTGGTAAGAAACTAAGAAGCAAATACGGGGTCTACAAATTTTTTTTTTTTTGGGGACGGTGCCCGCAAATAAATGTGAGACATCATTTACATAACAATGTATGTGGTTGAATTACTCTAAGTTATTATTTTGTGTTCGCGCTGGCACCGACCTCAAAAAAAAAATTGCGATCGAATTTTGGGTCGAATACATAACCCTCCTTTTTTTTGAAGTCGGGT